>APFE030200459.1:1541-73363 GCA_000404065.3 Pinus taeda | reverse complement strand
GTTTATTCTTGGAAATGATCCAAAACTTGTATGCAGACTAAAAAAGGCTCTCTATGGCCTTAAACAGGCTCCAAGGGCGTGTTATTATCAGTTGGATAAGTACCTCCATCAACAAGGTTTTATAAAAGTATCAACTGATAGCAATCTATATATAAAAATTGACAATGATAAGTTGTTGATACTTGTTGTGTATGTTGATGATATCATCTTTGGTAGCAATGAAGAAGACATGAGTCAAAATTTTGCCTTAGTGATGCAGAAAGAGTTTGAAATTTCCATGCTTGGTGAGCTCACATATTTCCTTGGTTTACAAGTCCAACAAAACAAAGATGGCATTTTTCTATCACAAACCAAATATCTCAAGCAGATCTTAAAGAAATATGGGATGGAGGATTCCAAACCAGTATGTACCCCTATGGTGACAGGATGCAGCCTCAACGCAAATGATGAATCCGCAGCAATACATCAACCAACCTATATATCCATGATTGGTAGTTTCCTCTATCTAATAGGTACCCGACCAGACATTATGCATGCAGTGGGAATAGTTGGAAGGTTTCAGGCAAATCCAAAGGAAACTCATCTTCAGGTAGTTAAGAGAATTTTCAAGTGTCTTCAAGGAACTGAAAACTATGGCTTATGGTATCTTAGAGGTACAGATCTCACACTTCATGCATACACAGATGTGGATTGGGCAGGAAGCGTGGATGACAGGAAAAGCACTAGTGGTGGTGAATTCTTCATGGGTCCTAGATTAGTATCTTGGTTCAGCAAGAAACAAAGCTCTATTGCGTTATCTACAGCTGAATCCGAATATGTAGCTGCGGAATCTTGTTGCACACAACTTATTTGGATGATGCAAACATTGCAAGATATTCAAATCACCTGTACTCCACCTATCTCCATTTTTTGTGATAATACAAGTGCAATCAGTATTTCAAAGAATCCTATCATGCATTCAAAGACTAAGCACATACCGATCAAGTATCATTTTCTCCGGGAACAAGTGCTTGAACAAAAGGTCATATTGGAGTATGTTCCCTCTAAGGAACAAATTGCTAATATTCTCACCAAACCACTGCCCAGGGAGACCTTTGAATACCTCAGACAAAAGCTGGGGGTAGTTGATGCATTATCTTGTTGTTGAATCTTGTATGTTTCAAAGATTGTTGTATATGAGTTTCATATGGGTATACACGTACATACGCTGGGTACAGTCGACTTGAAGAAAAGCAAGGATGAGAAGAGTCCGATATGGGTCTGTCATAGACCATCCGACACAGGTTTAGGGGGAGCATATATTATTCTAATAATTCATTGTTGGCATTATCGTAGAAGATCTTGGTTCAATTCTTCAATTGTTTTGATGTCAGGAGGAGCAAGTGCAGAAGGAGAACATGAATACTGATCTATGATTGACAATTGATGTGGATATTATGTCTTATATTTCTTTTGTCAAGGTCATGTAACGGCCTGTCTTGGTTGCCCCACTATGCCTGGGATGTGTAATGTAATGTGCTTATTATATCATGTATCCCCTCTTGGTTGGGAGTCGTATGTATGAGTCTTTGGTGATAGGAAGGTTAGTTCTGATGTATAAAGTCAGATTTCTTTTGTAGAACATATTCTTGCAGATCTTGCCTATATGTTAGGGGGAGCTTGAACAACACAACAGAGCATAGATTTCAGTATATACTCAGGAGGAGCATAACCCTTTTCCCTTGATGTCAAAGGGGGAGGAAAGACCTTGAGTGACCTTGGGTTTCCATCAAGTCCAAAGGGGGAGATTGTTGGCATTATGACACACGTTTGGCTCGATGACGTAAGTGTTGTCCTTGATGGCAACTCACTCAAGGAGCAGATTACAATATAGTAGAAAATGAGAGATCCGCAAGTTCCTGTGCATAAAGATGCGGACATCGGCAGGTTCCGCAGGTGCGCCGATCAAAAGGTGCGGACATGTTAGCAGGTGTTCTGAACAAAAGTGCAGACCTAAAGTTCACGGACTTTCATGCAGTGAAAAAGGCACGTTTGTGCGAAATCTTATGATTGGTCCATGGTATTTAGTCCGCCATTTTTGATCCTATGGTTTTGGTCCGTGGTTTTGAACCCAGGTTTTGGGTCCCCTAGTATTGGATCTCTATGGTTTTGGACCATGGTTTGAGTAAGGCCTAGGCTATAAAAAGGAAAGGAGATCATTTGGCTATATACGGATGTGTTGAATATCTTAAGAAAAGCAAGATCTGAAATTCTAGTGATCGGTTGGTGATTCATAGCTGGACCTTAATCAAGGAGAAACCTGAGCATTACAAGACAGATCTACTAATGGGTCGAGATCTCTTTGGCGCATGATCAGATCTATAAATCTGATGGTTTGGGGTATAATTGAAGTCTGAAAAATTATCTATACCAGGAGGTCTGCAGGCTAGACACAACGCAGGTGCGGAGGTCTGCAGGCTAGACACAATGCAGGTGTGGAGGACCGCAGGCTTGACACAACACAGGTGCAGCTGTCCGCAGGCTAGGTACAATGCAGGTACGGAGGTCCGCAGGTTCGACACAACTCAGGTGCGGAGACCCGTAGGCTCGACACAACGGAGATCTATTTTATGTTTAATTGATAATCATGGATCTAGTCTGAAAATTTATGAAATGTGGTCCCTGGAAGAAAAGAGAAGGTTGAAGCCTTCAGTAGGTCAGCACCTACGTACTAGCACCTCAGTTAGTACAAGAGCTAAGGGGGTTGTAGCACCCTTCCAGGAGAGTCTGGAGAACGAGAGAAGGTTGTAGCCTTCTGCAGGTTGAAGCATGTGTGCTGGTATAAGACTGCATCAGTACAGAATCATTGTAAAAATAAGTTTCTAATTGAAAGAAGATAGAGACATATTGCAGCAGGTGGTTTTCACCCACATTGGGTTTCCACCTTATATCTTGTGTTCTTTGGTGTGACTGTCTGCTCTATTTTTCCTGTTCCTGTTTATTGTTATATGGTTCTGACACATATATTAATGATCAACATTTGAAGAATAAATTAAATTATAAGTTTGAAAGGTATACGCAAGTTTCATTAGGCAGATCTGCAAATAGTTGTATAAATTGAAAAAGAATTTGATAATACTGATTCACCCCCCCTCTCAGTATTATTTTCAACATGACATGTATATCAACAAATTATGAGGTTAGCCTCCCATGATAAAGATAACCAATCATGTCAGTATTAGTAGGATAATGACAGCAAAAGTGATGAATAATTGTGTCCTTTCCTCTTTCCTCCTATCAATTCATAACAATTTCTTGTAAAAGTAGCGATTTTATATAATTTGTTGATTTCAGTATGTTCTGGGTTTGTATCCATTGCATAAGTGTATAGTTGTGCTCCAAAAGACTTGAAACAGCAGGAACAACAGGTATCTTTAAATTGGAACAGCGAGGAGAACAAGCATAAGTAAAAGGAATACGAGAAAGTTGTCGTTTCAAAAAGGAAGAGAAAAAAAAATACAAGTGTTGTTCCTTTGAAAAAGGAACAGCAGAAAATGAAAGTGGCATTCCTTTGCAAAAGGAATAGCAAAAACTGAAAGTGTTGCTCCTTTGAAAAAGGAACAACAGAAAATGCAAATGTCGTTCCTTTGGAAAAGGAACAGCAAAACCCAAAAGTGTCATTCCTTTGGAAAAGGAACAGTAAAGACCAAAAGTGTTGTTCTTTTGGAAAAGGAACAACAAAAACCAAAAATGTCATTCCTTTGGAAAAGGAACAACAAAAACCAAAAGTGTCGTTCCTTTGCAAAAGGAACAGCAAAAATGAAAGTGTTGTTCCTTTGGAAAAGGAACAGTAGAAAACACAAATGTCATTCCTTTGGAAAAGGAACAGTAAAAACCGAAAGTGTTGTTCTTTTGGAAAAGGAACAGCAAAAATGAAAGTGAAAAAAAAGGATGGTTGAAACAAAAAGTGTTGTTCCTTTGAAAAAGGAACAGTAAAACGAAAATGTTGTCCCTTGGGAAAAGGAACAGCAGAAAAAGAAAAGTGCACACAAATGTTGTTCCTTCAGAAAAGGAACAGTAAAAACGACAATGTTGTTCCTTCTGAAAAAGGAACAACAGAAAAATGGAAGCACTGTTCTTTTTTAAAAAAAGGAACAACAAAATAGTGAAGGTGTTGTTCCTTCTAAAAGGAACAACAACAATGATAGAACCGCTGATTCTTCGAGCAATAAAGTGCAAATACAAAAAAATATGTACGAGAGTAATTTATGATAACAAAAAAAAGGAATTATGTACAAAATGTAAAAAGAATTGAATCACTTAATGAATCACAGGTGAGGAAGATTTATCTTTCTCCTCCAAAATTTGCATGTCGAAGTCTTCATGTAGTTGTTGGTTAGAAGGACTCCCGAGTAAGTGGTTTACAGTAAAGTCGAACTCAGTCTAAAACTTGATTCATATCCTTGAAAGGCTTTAGGTTCCTCAACATCTTTGTGCTTGAACATTAACAATGCAAAATTCTGACTAGCATTAACAATCCTCTTCATTTGTCCAACATTCACAACAGATAAACTCAATTTCTTGTTATGTGCTCTAATAATGTACTCAATCCCATTCTTGAATAAATGATATTTTTCTCATGGCGATGAAAAATATCTCCCCTATCATAAAGATATGGACTTCTCAAAACAATACCACATATATCAATTGAAACTACATCAAGTTCAGCCTCATCAAGAAATTTTGCAATGATTCCAAATCTAAGTATGCATTTCCTTGTCGCCTCCAATTTTTTATTTTCACATACCCAACCTAAAGGATAACGTTTCGGATTAGGAATGGTTTCTAAATTCAACTTCTTGACAATGTATTCTAAGATAATATTTGCTTGTGAACCACTATCAAATAGTGTATCTATCTTGGTATGTTTTGAAATGACTCTAATGTGGAAAAGCTCTATTCTTGTTTCTTCATATTGAGTATCATTGAAACAATTTGAAGAAATAGTACATGAAATGTCCTTACCTTTCAAACCCATTGTTGTTATCTTTGTTTCATCCTCGGAATCAAAACCTAAATCTTGTTGTGTAGTTGCGAAAATCTTTTCTTTCTCCTTTTTATTAAACTTTTTGGGTCTCATCTCAAGATGAAGTTTCTAACAGTGGTATTCATCATGGCCTTCTTTAGAACAATGTTTACATGTGATATTTTCTCCTTCTTTCTTAACCACGACATTCTTTTTATCTTTGCCTTTAAATTTCCCTTTTCCTTTTTCTCCATATTCGAATGACTTCTCACTAGTTTCTTCAAAAACATTTTTCCCTATTACCTCTAGATGAGTTGCTTGTACACAAATTTCATCTAGTTTTGTAGGGTTAACCATAAGAATGATATGTCTCAAGTAACTATGTAATCCTCCAATGTATTTGTGCAAATTATCTTGAGAGGAAAAATCTATATCCAAAATCAAAGCTCTTTTCCTAAATTCTTGAGTATAAAATTTCACATTTTTCCTCTCATCTTGCCTAAAATTTTTCCAATCCATAATAGATTTTTTCATGTATGTTAATGGATAAAAATGCCTTCTTCTTGCAACAACAAAAGCATTCCAAGAGGATAAAACCTTGCCATGTTTCTTCATGTCCTCTTGATTTTTGGGCTCCCACCAAATAAGTGTTGCACCTTCCAATCCAAGAGAAGCAAGCTGAATCTTGGTTTCATCATCTTTGATTCTTTTTATCCTACAATAAAATTCAATCTGACGAATCCAATTATCTAATTTCTCGGCATATACCTCTCCATTTTACATAGGAAATTCAAATTTAATATCAAGATTTAGTAAAGGAGTTTTACCATGTCCTTTTGGAGAATTTGGAGGTGTTTGTTTTTGTGAAAGGGTAGAAGAAGTACAAGAAGATGAGGGTGAAGATGATAATGAAGATGATGGAGGTAAAGGTGGTGGCTTGTCACCATTCCCTCCATTCCCTTTTGGAGGCATGTCTCCTTTTCCTCCATCTCCTTTTGGAGGTTTTGATCTCTCTCCATACAACCTTGCATTTTCTCTTCATAAATAACCTTTACCATTTTAGACATCTCAAATAATGCTTTTTCAAAAGCCCTTTAATCTTCAAACATCCTTACAAGACCTTCTTCATGTGTCATGAGTATTGAAGCTTGAGGTGTGCTTGTTCCCCTTGAAACAATTTGAGATCTTGGCTCTACAATTTCTACTTATCCTCTTTTAAACATCAGAAAGACACATCAAAACAAATGAAACCTTCACAATAATCTGTACTTTGATACCAAAATGATCTGTAATTGAAAACTTGAATATTTGAACAAATTGCAAGTAAAATTTATATGTGTTTTGTGTAATAGAGAAAAATAACCAAATTTTCAATCCAAATAGAGACAAACAACCATATCTGAAACACATAACACAAAACATGATAAAGGAGTTCACCCTCTCCTGGGCTACATCTCCTATTCTAGCTTCCAATGTAGGGCCTCTTTCATTAAGTTCTTAAAAGTGTGTTTTCATGGCTTTAAAGTACTCAAAATACAAAAATATTGTCTCAAATGGCTCCAAAACAATCAAAAACCCCTAACTGGGCTCTTATTGCACTCAAAAAGGTCAAAAAATGACTGAGTTCTGCTCTAGAATAATTTTCTTACTAATTATCCTCTAATTCGCACCCACCTGCTATATGTTCTACAAAATCCACCTTTTACAACCACATCGAGTGACAATTTTGCCCTGCGTCGGCGGGATTCTTGCTGGTTCAGGTGCAATTTGTTGAACCCTTAAATGCACTATGTCAGACCATGAACCATTAAAAATGTGCCATGTTGTGCATTATGGGTTCTTGGATGTGGGGTTGGTTTGAACTACTCCCGCTAAATTTTAAACCCAACCTACCTATGACTGTGATTAGGTTATGTCGGGGTTAACACTCAGATTAACGTGTATTTGGTAACATGCCATCTCTGGTGACCTAGGGCTGGCCCCCCATGCCTCGCACACGTTCTCGATCCTATGGCCTGTCATGTGGCCTTGGGGCTAACCCCTCCTCATTTCTGCACCCATGGTCATGTGACCCCAGGGCTGGCCCCTTTTCTTACACCTCCGGACTTGGGAACTAGGCTCTGATAATGATATGTCTTGGGTGTGGTGGTCATGGGTTGGGCTAAGACCTAGCCCCTTGGCCCCTCTGCCTGCAATTCCATGGGAATTAGGGTGGCTAGGGGATAGGGAATAGTCCAACCCCCTTCCCCAATTACGTTATCATTAAAATTTATATAGGACCCATGGCCATATGTTATTAAGCAAGACTTGTGGTGCGGTGGTGGAGCATCATGTTACCACACCAAAGGTCTTCTGTTCGAACCCCATGGAGGCTCGATATGGCCATAAACCATTTTTTTCCAAATAAGAGGAGGCCATGTGGCAACCACTGATTGGCCCATGTGGCTCTCCCTCATTGGTCCAGCACTCAACCAATGAGATCACACCAAACATAATGAATAAGAGTGAGACAAGTGTCATCCAACCATAGTTCCTCATAAACACAGTCACCTACCCAATCAAATGCCTAGCCAGTGTACATACTACTAACTAGGTGTACCTGCAACCCAAAACTTATAATTTTTATCTCTTTTCTAATTCAATTAGAACGCAATATCATAATCATACGATACGGTTTTGAGTGAAATGAGTTGTGTTGGATTCATATTGTTGAGATATACCCAATCATTCAGGTTTCGAGCTCTGTTACAAATTTTGAAGTTTGATCACTAAATTGATCCCCTGGATCATGCATGTAGTTTTTATATGGATGATGTAGTCATATGTGTCTCAGGGAACACATTTTGTAAAACCAAACTTAATATAAATTTTCACTATTTCCTAGTTCCTATTTTTCTTTCAATCTGATGTGATGTGAATTGAAAGTTATTTACATTCTTTCAAATGTCAATCTAAAATAAAATTAGCTAGGGCATCTGCTATTATGTTCATATTTCTAGAAATATGTTAATATCGTATGAAATTGAATTTTTTTTACAGAAGACGCACTCTCAAAACCATGTGAAGGATGGTGAGATTTCTCACTGAATATATGTTTGCGATTGTAGTACTACGAGTTGTGAGTCAATCCTGATGACTATACGGTGGATGCCATGTGAAATAACATCATAAAGTGGCTCAACCACTATGCTATACTCAATGATGTTGTTAATTGAGAAATCAATGCAAATCCATTGCATACTCACTAGCTTGCCATTCAGAGAAAAGATAGCCCACGCTGCAGTGGATAGGTTCTGAGTAATATGGCTAACCCAATCGACATAACCAATATACGATTCAACATAGGTTGGCATATGCAATCCAAAAGTAAACAGAATCAACAAAAACCATGGGAAACTCTAAAAAACACATTGTAAACACACTTAACACGCCTATAGATAGTATGTACATAGTGTACCATGCATGAGATTAAGCATACTATTTTTTAAGGTACAACCCATTTCTAGGTAGTTCTATTGGAAATCCATCGAGATCTACTAACTCATAAGCCCCTTTTGCAAGGACTCGCTTGACAATGTATGGGCCCAACCAAATAGGATGGAACTTTCCTTGACCTAACTTGTCGGCCTCTTGGTCATATAAGAGAACCAAATATTCCTCCAAAACGATTCTAAGCCTGACACTTTTATCATATTGAGATTTTATGTGTCTTTTATGGGCTTCATTGGCTAATGCGACATCGTGATGGGTTTCATCCAAACAAGTTAGATGTAAAATATTCTCCTTCTCTACAGAAGTATGGGAAGAAGTTTGATAACTACTTTTAGCGATAGAATTTCACATTCGATGGGGAGGATCCCTTCCAAAACATACACCAACTGGAATGGTGTGAATCCAATAGCAGTCCTAACTGAGTTTCAATATGCCCATAGTTCCAGTCCAATTTGCAGACCCTTATTATATGTTGAAGCATAGTCTTAAGAACTTTGTTAATCACCTCATCTTGTCTGTTAACTTGAGGATAATAAGGAGTGGACTTTTCGTGTGAAAGTCCCAATTTGGCAGCTAATTCGGTCATCATATGTTTCTAAAAGTGCTTCCCATAATTCATTACTATTGCTTCCATAACACCGAACCTAGAAATCACATGGTTGAAGAAAAAATATGCATCTATTTTGTCGGTATTATTGAATCTAGGCATCCCTTCAGCCCACTTAGTAAAGTAGACAACAATGGTAATGATGTAGCCATGCCTCTGGGCTAAGTGAGGGTTACATATCATAAAAGTGATGCCCCATTTCACACAGGGACCAACAATAACAATGGGATTCAAAGGAGTAGGCAGAGCGTAAAATTTTCGAACATAGATATGGCATGCATGATATTTCTAGACTGCGAGGGTATAATAGCAGAAAATGGTGAGCCAAAAGTAACCGGAGCATAAGATTTTCTGTGCAGTAGCGTAACTAGATAAATGTCCATCGCATGCCCTCAGTGGCATTCATTTAGTACTTTATCAGCCTCCTCAAGAGTGAGGCACCTCCGTAAAATCGTATTGATACCATGATGGTAAAGGGTGTAGTCGATAATCACACAGTTTCAGGATTGGTACTGGATACGTCGTTGTTCTAAGTGAGAGGTATTAGGATGCAAAGTCTGGGTCTGGAGATAGATGAGAAAATTTCCATACCATGGGTCAGATGACGAGATCAGGAACAATTACTCCTCTGGGATGGAATCTTTAGATGTAGATTCAGCATCAAGGGAACAGAGATCACACATTAGCTCGACAAAAAATAAGGATTTCTTTGACTTGGATTTGATGAATTCCAGGTCAAAGTCTTGTAGAATAACGATCCACTTAGAGTATTTACCCCCCAGGAATTGACGTGACAATATGTATGTCATAGGGTTGCAATCCAAAACAACTGTAACTTTGTGAAGCAATATGTAATGGAGAAATCTCTGGATGGCTTGAATGGTTGCCAAAGATAAATTTTAGAGTATACCATATCTCAATATCGTTGAGGTTCCGACTCAGATAATAAATGGGATGTTTAATCCCCATATCGTCTTATTGGACAAACACCATAGCTATAGTAGTGATGGAAACAACAAGGTACAAGAAATAATCATGCTAATAGTCAGGAGGATATAAAAGAGATGCCCGAACCAATGCATCTTTCAAGGCATCAATGTTTTATGCACAATGTCATCCCAATGAAAGGGAATCCAATTTTTTCAGTAAGAGAGTAAATCCTTTGGTCATCTCATCATAGTTAGGAACAAACCTCCTTAGGAAGTTGGCTTTCCATTGGAGTCTTTGTAATTTAACAAGGGTGGAAGGCATGGGAAAATCATTGATTACCTAGAATTTTAAAGGATTAATATGAATTCCTTGTTTCGAAACTACAAAACCAAGGATTCGACCAGAAATGACACATAACACACATTTCTTGTGGGTTGAGTTGAATTTTATAATGTATACAATGGAGAACAATATCAGATGAATAATAAGATACTTCAATGTATAAATGTTTGGCTATACCTGGTTTAATAAAAATATTGAGAGGAATGGTTTCTTCGATATTTGAGAAGTTCTTTTCAGAGTCGATCTCATGAATGGAAATGGAACTCGTAAAGGGTATGATAAGATTAGGTAGGTACACACCACTGATATTATTTTCAATGGTATCTGGGAAGGAGGAACGGTGATGATGTTAATCCCACAATGCATCATCTAACATCATGATTTCCATGATGCTAACATGTTGATATAAGCAACCGAAGTGGGGGAATAGGGAAGGGGTGAGAGAGGGAGAAAAAAAAGTTCACATAAGTGATGAATCCTTCAATAAACCAACTCCAACATGTTGATAGGAATGTAGGGCTTCACCTACAAGAGCGTTACTTCCAGTAACATTTGAATCATAGGCGAAAAATGTGAGTTGATCTATGGCCAAAATCCCCCCTTTATGAGGAAAGAAAATCATGCAAAAGTACGTTGAAATAATGACAACCATAGCATAAACCCATGTACGTCCCAGTAGAAGATTATAATCCAAAGGTCCATCAATAACTTATACTTCAATGGAGACGGTTTTTCCCCCTAATTCCACTTGGAGGGAGTTCAAAATCCCACAAGGTTTGTATGTACTTCCATCAAAGGAATTTAATGTGGTGGTCGATTGACTCAATTGGGTTGAAATGATCACCTTCTAGCAAGACAAAGACATGATGCAAGTTGAGGCTCCCTCGTCCACAATAGAATGATGAATGTTCTTACCATGAACAATGACCTCGGATAACTGAGCCGAAAGTCGAGGGGTATAGTTTTCATGAGAGAAAACCACTAGGTTGGAATCTAATGGATCCACACATCTGATAGCTGACAATAAGGCCTTCTTTTGGATAGGACAGCTTTGAAACACCTTAAGAGTCGACATATCCGAAGGGGACTGAGCCAACTCTTCAACTATGTTGTAATTTTGAGCGGCTCTTGAATGAGGGTTGAAAGCAGACTTAACACCCTTCGGAGGCTTGATAGTCAATTATGTAGGAACTAGAGGTGGAGCATGATCAGATGAACATGGTAAAAAACTGGAAGGCTGATCAATAGCCTGGTTGTTCGCTGGATTCACATTACCATAGTCCTTATTCCAAGTGGTCACCGTGACATTAGATTTTAGCTTTAATGAGGAAAGCATCAAACTTGTGTTAGAGGAAGAGGCACCCAAGGAAACCATATGGGTCTCCTGATTGGGAAACAAGTGGTCAACACAATGGGAGAAGTGAATGATTTAAGGAATTGATTCACTTCAGCAAGGTGTGGATAGTCACGTGTAAATTGATCCTCATTACAAATCAAACATGGGTATCGAGGATTTCATTTCTCATTGGAAGATGAATTTATTTTTTTATCCTATAGTGAGGAATATTTATTTTTCTTACCTTTGAATTTCTTCTAGCTTCCAGGTTGTTGTTGAGACTTACCTTTATCAGATGAGATGGAATTTATCTTGGAAGTAGAAGCCACAGGAGCATGAGATGGAGGGTTTTTTGTAGGAGTGGCAAGAGAAATACTAGATGGTTTACTTGTCGATTTCTAACGGATAGAACCTAAAATGCCACTGGAAGCATGATATTCTTTACCAAGTGGAGGAGGAACAATATTCGAAGGTATTAGAGCATTTGGTATCTTATCATAGAGTGTGCTCGATTGGGTATAGACCAGATCTAAATACTGAGCACAAGCAATAACTTGCTCTTCGGTCATAACTCCAAATTTGGCCACTTCTTCTATTATGGGAGCTAACAAAGATTTGACAAACCATTCTGATAACAACTAATCGGGAACATAAGTCTTGACCAACCAGCAACAACGTCTCCACTCATGAATGTGATCCAAAATGTGAGGAGAGTCTAATTGTTTAAAGTTAGTCAATAGTTTCGTTCCAGTTCTGTATCTGATGGGGAAATGGAAATGTATGAGGAAGGTAGTGGTCAAAGTGATGAAGTCATGAAACAATGCTCTAGGTAATTAAATATAACATTTAGTTGCGGTACCTCTAAGCATTCGTTGGAAAAGACGGAGTCGAATGGAATAATCATTAATCAAACTGTATGAACACCATAGATGATATGTCATAACATTCATCGATGGGTCTTCTCTAATATTTCCATTAAATTTTGGGATATCAAAAGGTAACTTAATGGGAATAATCAACCACCATGGCGAATGAGCAATGGGTTCATTAGTAAGCCAAGTAAAATCTAGTAACTCAAGAGTAACCGCAAAAGGGAACTTCCTATTAAAGTCTAGAGACAGATGAACTGGATATGAAGGGATAGTCTCGGAAACAGGCGCATGCATTCCTAGATAAGGAGGGTTATGATAATAAGGAACCTAGTTACCAGAATTTGGAGGGTTCTGATAACCAACATACAAGTGGGTTTATTACCCAGCCCTAGGATGGCGATAAAGCTATTGGAATGGCTGGGTTTGGATTTGATGGCCTTGAAAAGGCACTTGATGAGATCCATAATGTTGCCCGATCGGGGTTTGCATTTCCCCATGGTACAGGTTCGATTGAGACTGCACCAAATTTTGAATAATTTGCCCTACAAATACTTGAGGAGTAGCTTGTACAAACGATTGAGAAGGTGAGGAACCTTGTATAGGTTGACGAGTCAGGATATGGGGAGAAATAGACACTGTTGGAATGGGATTTAAAGGTTGGCTCACGTGTATTTGAGCTTGTTGAGATGCTGACAGATAGCTAGGAATGCAATGAAGATGGTACAATTTGAGAATTCAACAATCGATCCCAATATGAACCAGGTTGTATGGTTAAAGTAGGTTGCCAAACATTGGAATCCATTCCACGATGAGGAGGACTATAAATAGGTGGATTACCATATTGAGGTATACCAACAACAGGTTGCCCTCTACTATGGGAGGAGGGGATGATGAAAGAAACTGCAATCCAGATGGAGGGTAACCAACATAAAGAGGGTTGGGTTATTGAGGGTAGATTTTTCTCACTAACATAAGGCCCAACATGTTGTTCTATTGTATGTGTAGATGGGGGAAGAGGAGAGAATTGTGTGGCATTCATAATAGAAGTACCAGACATTATTCCCATATTGGATGTCATGGGAGAGGTCCAAGGATTGGAAGCCACACCAAAAAATGTACCAGATAATGACTGATTGCTAGGCGGGATAAACAAGCCACCATATAAATGAGCTTTTGGTGATGTTACGAACATAGATTAGGATGCAACGCTTGATGTCTCAACCATAGCGGTGAACATAGGTTAGGAGTTTGAATCAATTCTAGTCATGGTTAACAATCCCAATGAAGATTTCCACGAGAAATCTGTGGGAAAGCTTAAAGAATCAAGTAAATGAGATTATGTCTTAGGTTGAGGTGAGGGAAGAGGATTAGTTTGATAAAAATAAATGCATTCCCAATGAATGAGATTAGAAGGAAGAGGCTCTTCTTGTGGGGTCACTTCAATACCTATAAGTCTGTATGGAAGAGGCTCATTGTCAGGCCCAAGATATAGTGGTTCTATCTTAGATGGAGGAAGAGAGGAGGAAGGTCCCAAAGACTCAGGTAAATATGTTTGAGGCTCCTCAAGTTCAATAACCTCAGGAAACAAAGTTTCTGACTTAGGGAGATCATATTCAATGACCTTAGGTAACAAAGTTTCATGGACTTCTATTTCAATTGTGTCAGTGTCACCAATAGGAATAGATATAATCTCGGGTTCAAAACTAAAACGGACATATGATTCTGGTTTATTAGTATTGGGAGGAGGGCCAAAATTAGTTCCACATGTTCTTGATTCAGTAGTTTGTGTTTTCCTATGTCTAGGATGATGGTTAGGAGTGGCCTCTATAGGAAGTGGAGGCTTATTTTTCATTCTACGTGAACGGTGGGGAGGAGGATTTTGTTCTTCCTCGTTGGGAAAGAAATTTTATTAACACAAAAAGAAATAAATAAAAAAGAGGGTAATCTAGGCATAAAGGATTACCAAGAAACCATGAACTACAATATGCACCTTGGCGAACCAAGGACTTAATGTACGACAACCTATGGATGGATAACAACCTATTGGGGACTCCCAAAATATACTCAACGATACGTGGCAGTGTAGTCTGTAGTAGTGTTGTCTAATGCGTAACCATTCAATGAGAGTGTTCACATATACTTTACATGCATGGAGTGCCACCAATATACCATAAGGTATGTGGATTACGGTCCTATACATTCACATATGTGGAACGATATTTCACCCCAGGGATTCAACGCTAGCAAACAACGACGACTCCTATGTTTAACGATGTTGGAACACATCTCTATCCTAGACCTCTAAATGTTTGTGTTAATGTTACAAATTCTTCTTAGGTTGATTCCATAAATTTTAATGTTTATCTTTGATTATGTTTGAGTTTTATGGCCCACCACAAATGTCACCTCAATATCCTAAAATGAAAATATAGCATCAGAAAATCCAAATCCTTTCTCTTTCAATGAAAATCCAGCTAAGGAATGGAAGAAAAAATCACGATTTAGCACAAAATATGCAACAAACAAGATGCATGATGAAATTTCCTTTTTGATGCAATTGTTCCTATGCTAATGCACATCCAAAGCCATAAATGTCGATGGAAAATTTTTCCTTTCACCACACTTAATTCTAGAGATGAAGAAAACTAAGATGCAAATGTTCAACTATTGATTCAATCATGCTTTTCATAATGAGGACTAAAACAACAATTCATCCAAGTGACCAACAACCAAATGAAAATAGTTTGCAAGGGACCAAGTGATAAGAACAAATAAAAATCAAAACCAATTCTTACCAAAGGAAAACAACAAAAATGAAAACCAAATGGAGGCTATATAGAGACAAAAAGACACTGAATACTCAGGGAAGTTCAAAAGGAATTATGTTGACCAAAGATAGGCTCAAGAACCAAGGCAACATTCATGAAAAAACAAGGGGTGTGTTGGGCCTGGGAAAGAGGTTTCCGGCACAAAATTGCAAAAAAGGTTCAATGAAATCACTTCCTAGGTATATTCTTGGTTGGATGATTCAAAAAAGGTATGTCAAGGAGGTAAACAAACAAAATGGACAAGGATACCACCAACGGAATACTCCATTCATTAATATGGTTTCTGGTTTGTTATACGGGATTTACGATTGCGAACAAAAGTATTTCCCCTAGGTTGATGACTAACCTAGAACAATGAAGAGACAAGGAACACAATTCTTTTCCTTAAAGTAAATATATTATGGAGTGAGGCCTACCTAGAATCCTTCACACACTTCGCTCCTTCTTTAGCTTGGAAGCTCCAATCCTAGCTCTGAGTGCCAAAATTAGAACCTGCATAATCAAATAACACAAGCCAAGAAACTACAAGATCTATGTAGTACAATCTAAGTACTTCATTTAATAGATTAGCATGGTATTGAAATAAGTGAAATAACAACATCACATATAGGAAAACAATGAATTATTTGCATTACTATAAATGGAAGGAGATTACAACCATAGGTAGCAGTTGATCTTGTAGAAGAGCTACTCCAAGTTGTTGACTTATCCTTTCCTTGTCAAAATATGCACCTCCAATCACCCTAAATGCATGAGAGGATGACCACTCACTACAATAGCATAAGCGCAGAATCACTCTCCAAAATCCAACTCCCAACCACATAGAATGTTGGGAATGTGTAGAGAAGTATGTTAAGGTTGGAGTTCTTATCCAATTACTAATCTAGGGTAAGACATTTACCTTTGGTGGAGGGATAAGATCAAAGGATAAGTGGTGAAAAGTCCAATGTAGGGAAGGATAGGATTCAAATGTTTTATCCAAGGTAAGTAGTTGTAACAACTTCTGGAAACTCCAAGAAGGGGAAGCTTTTGGAATCCTGATTATCCAGCCAACACAGGTGCAAAGGGGAGTGACTTGTTGGTGACCAACGTAGGCCACAGTGGATCAACCTGTATGTGAACACACCCCAATAGGCTTACAGGGAGCTTTGGTCCTCAAACTAACTTAGATGAAGTAATTCAGGGCTGAAACTTTGGGAAATGACAGGTACATGCATAGGGCTTTGTGCAAGATGGTGACAAGGGGGAATAGTTGTTGATTGACCCCATTATGAGGCTCACTGATCGAAAGTGACAAAATGGCCTCTAACAAACCAACGACCTATTGATTCTAGGCCTTCTTTCCGATTATCACTTATTCTGGGAGGTATTGTTCCAAACATGACTTGATGCAAAGGAATCAAAATGTAGTGGAAAATATCATAAAAATGGTATTTAAAATTAGACTCCCATAGAATAGGAGCATAATTTTGAATCAATAGTTTCTAGTCAGATGGGTAATTCCATTTCATGACAGGAAATGGTACCGATACAATAACAACATCTAACAAATAGGAAGACATACAAAAAATATAATTGAACCAGAAGGGAGATGACACTGACAACTTCACTAAATCTGTGACATTCGGTGACAAAAACTCAACCCAGTTTAGGCATTTCCCCTCATTCAAAATGCTATGGATTATTGGGATAAATTTAGTTTTACAATGTTCTGGATATTGTTCCCCATATAGCCTACTTAACAATTTAATAAGAAATCTAACAAGCTTCTTAAAAATAGTCATTGGATAGTCCTTTTTTCCTTTGAGCTTGAGTAATTCTGCTTCTTCTCTCAACCATTCTTCAATTACTATATCATAATTCTCATGGCATTCCTTCAAGACAGTACTTCAAAATTTATGAAGGAACTCAAAATTAAGTGAGATTTGTGGGGCACTAAGCTTATATATGGCCAATAACACTTCAAATTTCCAAGAGGTTATCACAAGTTCTTGATGGTTAGATATTGTTCGGTTTTTAATATTAAGGCGAGAGAGAATCCATGAAATCATGTCATAATAGGGAAAAAATTTGGCCCTAGTTGCTACTTTATATAACTCCGTTACTCTGATTCTTTCAAACAATATGTTCTTTTTTTCAATAACTATTGGACTCTTTAACCATTCCCTTTGCTCAAAGAATTCAAATATCTCCTACCAGGTCATTGTACCTTATTTTTGCATCTTAAAGGTTGGATATGACATGAGTAATGCACCGAAGTTCACTTGTTGTGTTCATCCAACATCCATGCTCTTAATAGTTTCTTTAACCTACTCTATTTGTTGTTTTCTTTTTGCAGATTTTCCATTTTTTCCCATTATATAACCTGTAAACAGTAATAGAGGATATATAATTTTTTCTTATTTAAAATTTGAAATTGAATTCAAGAATTTCTAAAACGAAATATCGTTTTGCTTACACAAGTTTTTTTAAAATTGTAGGTGTGTTTTCTTGATTCAGTCGTTCTTGTAACATGACTTAAGAAACGAGCATACAACTAGAACACCCTAAAATATTAAGTTTGTAACTAGATATTTTACTTTTTTTGGCATTTTAAGAGTTGTAAACAAGCATATATAAGTTTTGACAACTCAAATTTTGGAATTGAATTCAACAATTTGCAAAACAAATAACATTATTCTTACACAGAATTTGTTGAAATTGGTACTGTGTTGCCTTAATTCAGTTCTTCTTTGAACAAGAGTTAAAATAACAACATGCAGGGAAAATACTTTAAATTCTAAATCTTGACACTAAAGAGTTTCCTTTTTTTGGTAATTTATAACCTGTAAATGCGAATACAACATACATAAGTTTTGCTAAGTTAAAATTTGAAATTCCACTCGAAAATCTCTAAAAAAATTGAGATTATGCTTATAGAGAGGCTTTTGAAACTAGTACTCAATATACTCACTTCAAATTTTCTTCAAACAATACCCAAGAAAAGAGCATGGAGGCACATCAGCCTAAAATCTTAAAATCGTGTTTAGAAAAACGTGAAAATAGCAAATGAATGTGTGCATTAATTCCTTGTAAACATGCCAACTATTTTTCTTTTAGGGAATGGAAAAAGAATCAAACAAATTATTATTGGTTTAACAAATAATAAATTGAATGTGAAACTGGAAATTTTGAAAATATTTATTAAAAAGCACACTACACACAAATTGACAAAAAATAGTATTTTATTCACATGATCAGACTTATCAGAGGTGAGCAGTCGACCAGTTGAGCGTTTTTTATTTTATGATTAATTTGTTATATCTCTATTCTGACTATACCATAGTCAGCTATTATCTTTAATGTGTTGATCGTAGAGTCAAGAGATCAGACAATCAAGAGTTTTCTTTTTTTTGTGGTTCACTTATCGTATTCTAACCTCGACTATGCCATAGTTGAATGGTTTCATCAGGTTGGTTAGTTCGAAGGGTGGGCAATGCTAGGATTGGGATGTCGCTCATATTATTTATAATAAAATTCCTAGTCATCCCAAATTTATAGTCGCATGGTCAGAAGGTTGCGTAGTCCACAGGTTAATTCGTTTAACGCTTTTTGTTTTTTTTTTTAATTTTGTGATGCACAAAAGAAAAAAGGTTCCTTGCAAACCTGATAACAAGAATGCAAATTATTGCTTGGCTTTTTAAATTATATCTTTCGTATCAAAAAATTACAGAATATGGATCATGGAACTAGTGAGTATTGATTTTTTTTATTTTGAATCACAAAGAACTTTAGCAGTAACACATAGTATTTTTATTCCTCTTGTGTACAAGTAATTTATGCTCATATTTTAACTACAATTGAGAATGAAAAATGACTAATATATGTAATTCTACCTTTATCTCTTGTGTGTTATTTCTTAATATTAGCAATAAAACTCGATTAGAAAATGTCTAAATAAATTTTTGGATTCTAGTTACTTGAAACTAGCGATCAAGGCTAGATTCAGTAATTTCTAAATAATTGTTTACATGTGTCATAGTTAAAGTTACTAATGTAGATTGTGTTTGATAACCACAAAGTAAATTGTTCAAGCAATTGAAAGCATATTATAGACTTGCTATACATAAAACTATTCCTCCAACTAAAATACAAAACTATTTTGATTTTTTTTCAAAGCAATCAAAGATATTTTTGCTACAAAAATGCTTTAAAGACACTTGTATCATGTCTAGCAATATTGCAGTGAAATAAATGAATAAGAATCATATCAAAATAGAAGGGAAAAATGAGTAACAAAATTTATTGATTCAGAATCTTTAAACAAAGGAGAGTATACCTAATATCATCATGTATATCATAGCTATCATGCTTTTCACTTCTTTCCTCTCCAGTGGCACAGATTTTCAACTATCCTGCACAATGAATAACTGCAAAATCAACAAGAGGAAATCTATGAACATTGACCAAGTACATGAAACGAAATAGCACTGATAACATTTGTCTTTATTTCAATAAGAATCCTAAAAGAGGAGTAGGAAAATGGAAAATTGCTCAATGATTGGAAGATATGCATTTAGTCCTTTGTTAACAAAAAACATTAATAACCAATATGATTCGGGTTGCATACAGATGCTTTGTATGTCCAAGGATCCTTAGATTGACTTAATGTTAATCAATGTTTTTTTTTATTCAAACCTCACTCACGAAATGGAATTTCTATACCTTTAGTTCAATTGCATGAGAAAATACAAAGAGAGATATGAAAAACAAGGAAAACCTGCAAATTTTGTTATGCTAACAACATATAAGAGTACCCAAGACACACACTTGTTCTAGTATTCGAGAACCATGAAATTTCCTACAAGGTTTGCAACTGACACAATATAAGCACAGGTCAAACATAACCATGTATATATTGCTTAATATGTGACAAAGAGCATTTTTTCCCTTGTACATGAAAGAATGTCTTCTTTTTTTATTGTTGCATTATAATAACAATAATTAGAATTTATTGGATATCAATATTGAGTGGAAGCACATAGGGAGACCTTCTAGAGACCTAGTACAAAAATAAATATATCATAATTCATCTTGTGAAAAAAAACCCTTAGTATCAATGTAAAGCAAAAAAGTTCAAAAAGGACAAGAGTAAAACTTGATATTTATGAATTCCTGGTTTAGCTAGAAATGAGTTTAACATCATTGTTGTTTTCCTAGTTTCTGCATTTAGTGACTTAGTGTAGCAACTTGTAGCACTATGCAAACAAAAGAACAATATAATACAGAGCCCATAAGAAAGACAACATAATGAATTATTTGTAAAGGTACATGATGAAACAAATACTAAGATTGAAAATCACAAAATTATATGGAAAGCTATGCATTGTGAGATTAATTATCATATTAACATTAAAATATTAAAATGTGAAATACATGCGGACTATTTTCAATTTCAGAAATGAGTGCTTTATTAACTCTATTATGATTATATGGATGAATAATATAGTTATAATGAGTATATCAAATGGCATATGAGTGTACTCAATGATTAATTCATAACACTTCCCAACAATATTAAATAATAGGTAATAAGTGCTTAAAAAACACATACCTTTTTATCCATAAATTTACGCTTTCCTTCTCTCTTAGTCATTCCACTATTTGAAGTGTGTGGCATGTGTTTTGGAACGTCATTGACCTCAGTTCATTGATTCACTAATAATATTGGTATAATAAAAACATGTGGTTGGAGAGAAATTGTAGACACATTTTCTATTATACTCTGTAACTCTATTTTAACATGTTCATTTGACATATGCCTTTTATTGGTGTATTGATGCAAATAGCAATTTATGCCTCCAATTCAGCACTAAATGAAATTGAATGAACATTGAACATAGTTCTATTATGCTTAATTAATACAAGGATAAAATCACTTGATTCAACGATTGAACGAATTTCAACATTTCGGAAGTAGGTGTGTCCAAATATACAAGTTTAATGATATTTTTATCAATCATAATGAGTTTCATATTGTTACAGTGAAAGCACAGACTTGAGAGTAACATGAGAAATCGAAAATAAGAAATCAAGGTACCAAAGGTTGAGAGATTATTTTACACATTTCTCAATCTCTTGTTTACAATATATCTAGAGCACTAAATTGAATATGTTAAATAATAAATACATAAAATACCTAACGCGATATTGTTATAAAAAAAACTATGGTAGAGAGAAACTAAAATTTGTCATAATTTCTAGGTAAGATTGATTACATAGGCCAATGAAAATTTATCATAAGAGCTCATAGCTCAAAATAACTAATATATTTATTATTCATAGCAATGACAGTGTGCTACAAAAAACGATCATTGATTTCAAATAGTATATATATCGTTCAACATCCATCAAAGAATCATTATCACAAACCAAACATTTGAAACTATTAACATGTGCTATGGTAAATCATAAACTATTAGCTTGAAATTGAATAACAAGTGGCTACAGAAATTATGCATGCACATGACCATGCATCACTGATGACAAAGAGCCAAAAAAATTATCTGACATCATTGATATAGCACTTAGCATTAGAAGAACCACAATTTCCTTATACTATAGCTAAATTTACAATTTTTTGTAAGTTGATATGCATTACAAGAGGGAAGAGAGAAAATTAGAAAACAAGAATAAGATGCACATTTTGTTAATTCATTATATAATAAACTCACAATTATATATAAATGCAATGCAACACTATATATCTTAGGAAATAAAATCCTTGTGCAAGAAAACCAATTAACATAAGCACAGAGCCTGCAAAAAAACACTTATGCAAATATAAAAATAAAATTTATGGAAAATTTGATATATGTGAAAAAAATAAACAACATGAATGTCTCAATGCCCCTATAGAAGTACCCCTTCTTTGTTTTTTTTTCTCCCTAAGACAAAACAATTTCACAATTTAAAGGAAAATGAAAAAATTAATTTAATATTGCAACAATGAAAAACAAAACATGATTATGCATATAATATGCTATAGCAATTTTTTTTGTAAATATACAATGTGTTTGTGCAACTGAGATATTATGGTTCTATTAACAAAACAATGCATTAGGTTGTCAAAAATTTTCAAAAGAAGAAGTTGTTCTATTAAATATGCACATTGGTTTCCATATTATATTTAAATTTTCATTTTCCATTTTTTTCCATGTATTGAAATGAATTTTAAGAAGAGAAAAAAAAACTAGGAAAGAGAAATGAGATAGAAAATATCTTAATTCATTGTGCAATAAATTTGCAATTGTATATAACTACATTGCAACGCTATATAACTCAGAAAATAGGAAAAAAAAACTAATGATAAGATGAACACTACATGAAAAAACAGTTATGCAAATAGGAAAATAAGGATGATTCGATCTATGCCAAAATAAACTAAAAATACAATTATCTCAATTCTCCTATACTACCTTCTTTTATAACATAGCATTTAATTGTGCATATGAAAAAATGAACACATTGATAGACATGCAACTGTTTCATTTTCTTCTTTTTTGTTTATTTTTCCCTAATAGAACACAGTTCCATAATTTACATCATATGAGAATTCAAGCCAACATTTTAACAATGGAGAGAAAAACATTAGAAAACATATAATTTGGTATACTAACTATTCTAGAGTTGTATTATGCTACAACAGAGCTAAGATCTAATGTTCTTATTAACCAAACAATGAGACCATAGTCTTATAGAAAATTTGATATAAATGAAATATCATATTACATAGTGTGTATTTTTGTCTTTTTTTTCATGTGGAGAAAGAAAAAGTACAGGAAAAAGAGAAACAATAACTAGTTATAAAAAAATAAACAAAAGAAAGTATTTTTTATTGAGATATTTCAACATATATCAAGAAAGCACTTGACTAAATGGTTTTTTTGTTTTTTCTATTTTGTAATTCTACAATTTGCAATAAAAGAAAAATTATTTATTAGTATTTCTACAAGTATTTGTCAATTATGAATTGGTGCCATACAGAAAATAAAAAATGAAAAGAGAAACAATAAGTTAACTATCAAAATGCATGAACTTGATGTACGAAAGAAGATTTTTGTTTTCTGGTCATAGATCTTTTATCTTAGTGATAACGTTGTAAAAATACCTTCAATACAAAGTTTTCTTAAATTGAAAATTCTAGATGATATGATTTGCATGTATTCCTGAAAACTTGTCTCAATAATAATAGGGCAATGTTCTTTTAGATGTGGCATCTGTGACATACAATCAATTTTGCAATTCTATGTTTCCAATTGGTATTCAGCATTGTGCTCATAGGTAAATGATGTGCCATCTTTAAAAATTGTGCATTTATTTGTGGTTCGATGGACAAGTTGTTTGCATTTATCTCAAATTCGTTGAAAAGGTGGAGAAAAAAACATTTATGGCTTTTAGCACTCCCTGGATTTGTGTTTATCTTTTCTCGAAGGAAAGTTGAATTGTTAGAACCAATATGTATTATCAAAATCCAAGGTTTTGCACATCAAACTAATACTATTGTTACTTGAACAAAGAAGCTATTGGTAAATATACTTGTGTTCTTGACATTACAAAAGACAATAAATGAGCCCTTGCACATTCATCATTCAATCGCTCAAGAAAATTTGTTGATCTAGAGTGTAACTATTGACTACCTTTCACATCATTTCTAAAATTGTTTTTTAACAAATAGAGTAAAGTCATATTTGATGCCAATTCATATTGTATTTTGAAAAAATGCTCTCTATGACTATTGTTCAATAGCAGCTGTAGTCAACCAGGATTTTTTTTTTGGTTAAGAAGTCTATGCAAAAAGAATAATGAGATAATCACTACCTTATAAGAATGCAAAACAAATATACAATAAAATAGTTTCAAAGAAACTATTAGGTTTTTTGGTCAAAATGCAAGTATAGTTATTTTTAGAAACAAACAAGTTACAATTGCATTTTCCTCTACAAATTCACCATATTTTATATTGAGTTCTAGTTTCTCGTTATTTTGGTGGTAGCCTATTACTATTGCTCCTATTGACCCAACTACATATGCATCATTTGAAACAACGAGACTGTGTATTGTTGAATCTGGAGCTAGTTTGTGTTTCTTACAAACAAGTGCAATTGATTAAGCTGTGGTTTTGTCCTATAACACTATGCAACATTGTGCGTCTCCTCATTCATAAATACCCTTGTTTCTTATTGTAAAATTTGTAATTCGAACACTATTTCCAATAGTAAACATGTTTTTGAAACGCTCTATAAGATTATTTCCCATGTTCACTGTGATAGTCAATTGAATGTGGCTATCAACAAAATCAACATGGAGCAGTTGTGCCTTTGCAGGAGAGTTAGGACTTTTAGTTTGTTATAGCTCATAAATAACCAATATATTGCCTTCAAAAGTTTTTTCGTATGCTCCTGATCATATTTCAATGATTGACGAGAATACTGCTTCCATTGTTTTTGCTCTTCTTATATGAAAAATCAAAACAACATGCCTCAAAAAACACTGACATTGATTTAATGCAAATATGTCATTTGACTATACAAACATTTAGTGCAACAAAAACCTAACCTTTTTAGATTCTCATTTTCCACCATTTGTTCCTCCAATATTTGTTTGCTAGAGCAAGATGTTTCCATGATATTGTTCTAAATGACTGGACCAATCGTTGCCAAAAAATGAAAATGCAAGTCATCAAGTAAGGGACAAGTGTACAAAGAACATTTAAAATAATGTATACTCTATAATAATAAATTCTATATACATGAATTATGTTTTTATAGTACTATTAGCCATTGGTTCGTGGCTATGCAGTAAATGTGCATAAGTTACAATAAAGAAAATGTTTTATAGATTTCATTGGAAAATACACATATAGTTTACTTCTAGAAATGTGTTATTTAGAATTACCATGGGCACTTTTTTTTAATCAAAATTAGTCACACAAGAAGTAATGAAATATGAACTAAAGGATAAAGAAAATAATACTATTAAGTCTATGGAGCAAACTACAATAAAGTGGAAACAAAAATGCATAAATTGCATACCAAGCATTGCATAAAAAACTATAGTTATACAAGACAAATAGAACAAATTTATGTTCATGGTTTAAAGACTTGCCAGAATTTGATATTTGCATGTTTTTGTTGTTTTCTTGTTTTTTGTTGTGCATAATTTCTTTGTTTTTCAATGTTTGCAAATCAAGGCATATGTCAAAGGTGCATATTTTCAAATGTGACAAATATTGTTACAAGTAAACAACGAAATTGTAGAGTACAAACATTGGAAAATTGACTCAATGTGGCAACAAAGATATGGTGAGACAAATTCTATGATGATCTATCCAACAAGTATAAAAGAC
The DNA here is from genome assembly GCA_000404065.3 of Pinus taeda. Taxonomy (NCBI): domain Eukaryota; kingdom Viridiplantae; phylum Streptophyta; class Pinopsida; order Pinales; family Pinaceae; genus Pinus; species Pinus taeda. The sequence continues at coordinate 47,564 of APFE030200459.1, read as the reverse complement.
ATGGAAATAAACAATAGTAGCTGAAAAGTTTTTCCAAAATTGATCTAACATTGAGTTATAATCAATTGTTGGTTTTTTTGTATGAAAATTGAAGTCATTTTTTTTCATAAATGAAAGTAGTTTTTTTTGTTGATGTCTAGTTTGCAACATGTCCAAATTGAAATCACTAACAAGAAAAATTGGGAAATTGTTGCATGTGTGCTCTAAAATGAATTTGATGAAATTAATTATCTCTTCAATTTTTACATTTTGTGCAATATATACATTTGCAACTATAATGGGTATTTTTTTCAACATGGAATGTTGCAATTGTTGATTCAAATTCATCTTTTGTATAAGTGAAATGATTCTCAACCACAATATTTTTTATATAGTATGTGAGAATCCCATGTAAATGGTATAAATGTATGTAGTCATATTTGCTAGACAATAATGGATTCGATGGAGACGATTTTTCTTTTGTTTCTTGGAAACAAAAAATGTCAGCACTCATTAGATCATAACCAACAATGATATCTTTGAAATGCAAGGACAAATTACGAGTGTTTAATGAACATATCGTCAAATTGTCAATTGTTTTATTTTGATATATGATATATTCAAGCTCATATCAGGCATTCTCTCTAAGTCTATTTAGCTCAATAAAAACTTTGTCATTGAGAGAAAAATTACTATGTTCCAATTTGTTTAATAAATACAAGGACTTAATATCTTTGACATGAACAAGTGAAGTATAAACAAGTCCATTTTGCCTATCTTTTTGGGTCAAAAGCCAATTTTTTCATTGGTAACTTGTGATCAAGGTATAGTTCATGCACATTCCAATTGGATAGGAAATTGTTCTCTTGTAAAATTATTTTTGTTGTTTAACTCATTATTCCTACAAACTCTAGTAGCAAGTGTCCACGTATACATTATTCCATCTTTGTATAAATGTGCCATTTTTCCTGTTGAATAGTGCTAATAACTCAATCAAAAAATTTAATCCAAATTTCACCACTTTCAAATGCCGTTGGTGCTCTAAAAATCCCTTCAGCACCATTTACCAAGCTATCATGAATATTGTAATTTCTGACAATTAGTTCGACAAACATATTTTCTTTCAACACAATAAAAGATGGAAATTACAGTTTCATATGTTTATTGCAATTTATATATGTTGAGTCAATTTTTTTGTAATATGCATTTAATATAATTACTTCTTTGTTGATGAGAGACAACATTCTTTCAATATGTTCCTTTACATTCTTTTTTAAATAAAATAGGTATGGAAAAGCTAGATCATTTGGAGTCGATCTATAACAATGCTTGTTCAAGAATGAAATATCGTCATCAATATGTGAACATGTCCTGATTTTGTTTAAGATGGATAGAAATTATCTATCTTCCTTTCAAATTACATGTTTTAGTTCATAAGTTTTCACATTTTCTACCAAACAATTGTAAGGAACATTGGTTCCTTTAAGATGTGGTTGTTCAAATATCCAACAATCACATACAAGTTGTGCTTGACATAGGTTACCACAAAATATTATGTCAATGTTCCCAAACAGGCAAGCTTGAGTATGAATGATGCAAGAGCATCTAGGTAAGGGCAACATGACCGGGTGTTGGTCTCCGCCAAGGTGGAAAGTTTATCAATGTTTGGTTTCTTTATGTTTAATTATTCAAAACAGAATGTAGGGACTTTTTGTTTTTTTTATAATTTCATGGTTAGTTAGAGAACAGCATAGTTAGTTAGGGTCACTGTCACAGTTGTCTGTCTTTAGTGGATAATGGTCTTCTAACTGTTTCTTTCATTTTAGAAAAAAAGAAAATCATGTCAAATGTAAAATCTTGCAGTGCAAGCAGAACCGAATGCATTAACAGTTATGTAACTAATAGAATAAAAACTAAAAACTAACTATGCACAGTTCAGATAACTGTGGACAAACAAGTACAAATACAAAATGTAAATCATTCTGAGCGGTTCAACATACAAGTATAGTAATAGAAGACAGAGAAAAATTTTCTTCCATTTCGAATCCATCCATCTGAAATAGTCATTGACATGTTTATCTACGTTTTTCTAGTCATTTGAATAACCCATAATAAACAGATACAGTGCATGCATATTCCTTTCATTTTATTTTCTCTTCTAAATAACGGAAGGCAGACAAGGGAAATTGCACGAGAACTCCCAGCACTAAGGCTAGCAGACAAGAAATGGAGTCCATGACCGAAAGAACCAGGCACGTTTCGAGCAAGTTCAACACAGAAAGAGAAAACAAACAACGAGTAACCACATTCGAGACAGAGGTAACAAATACAAACAAACTCCACTGTAATTCCTTCCATTTCAAAAACAAAATGTTTGTATACATATGACAAAGTCTAGGTATAACCCAACGAACAACTAAAGATCCAAATGAACCAGTAAAGCCCTAGATGAGGGTTTCGGACAGCCTTCAAATGGTCTTTTAAAATCATTTTATCATTACAAACTTTGTGGAATCAAACAAGGGTTTGTGCCAAACAACCCGGGTCTCATAGCGACAACAGGGGCATAAGAACAAATGAGTACTGGGACTCAATCCCACCTAATCGACAAATACTAACTGTAAAAACAATTCAAGATAGTGGCAGAGCCTACCAGGAAAGAACCGTGGCATTCACACTGAGCATGCCAAAAGAGCAAAACCCCAACCTGCAAAATCGAAACCGGGCAACACTGTCAGCCCAACTGTCAACAGAGGAAAGCAACCGAAGTTTAGAGAACTATTTACACAATGAGGAAAAATTACCTTGAGGTTTAGCCACACAGGAAGAAAGCAAAACCAGTGAGCCACATTCCACAGTGATAACCTAAGACGGAGGAGCAAAAGTTGTTAGAACCAGAGAAAGACGAGGAAGAAAATAAATCATGGAGGAATAGGTTGCCTAGATAGAAATTTCATGCAGGAGGAGGCCACCGTAGATGTGACCTATAGCATGCACACTATTAATCAAATATAACCAGTAGAATGTCCTCGACAAAACAATAATAGTGGAGAAAATACAAATCAAGCAACTGAATAGAACATACTATAGTCATTCCCTTACGCCAGCGAGCAGAACCATCACCTGTGCTCAAGGAACCAAGCCCATAAGTCACCAAGACAAACGCAACTTCCATACTCATAGGTAGTAGAGCACATAGCCAGTGCAGGCAAAGCTTGTGGCTCATTTCCAATCATCCACAGCCAAAAATTCACTTACAGACCCAAACCCTTAGAGCAACAAAGTTACAAATGTGAAAATGAACAAATGACATGGTAAACAAGGTTTTGGCATAGACCAAGGAGCAGGAGAACGATAACCAAGGCAAGGACTGCCAGCACAATGAGAGTTAATTCCAGTCATAAAATTCCACCCAAACAAAGTCCAGAACCGTCCAACAATTAACCACTAATCAGCATTGTTAAGCCATAAAATCATTGTTTAATTATTTACTTATTGATTAGTGCATTATTTTGCTATTGATTAGCATTATTGCATGGAACTGCGGGCTGGTCCCATCATAGTGGTACCAGAGTAAGATTTAGTGTTTTCCTGAGAAATGGAAGTTGGAAGATGAGGACGTGAAAGAGGTGCTCGGAGAGTAGCAAATGAAGGATTGAAAGAGGAGATCAGGATCCTTACTGCCCGTTTGGAGGCAGTTGAAGCAGGAAGGATAAGGGATCTAAAGGTAGGAGATGACAGCAAAGAAGAATCCATAGTGATTACAGATGGATCGGATGAAGAAGGGCCAAAAATGAGACTATTGAGGTCGGTCCTATCGGCGAGCAGCAAGCCTAAACCAGAAATCCCAAATTATGACAGCATCTTGTCCACGGAGGTTCTGTTGGATTGGATCAGCAAGCTGGATAAGTATTTCGAGTGTGAAGAGATAAGTGAAGATCGAAGAGTTAAGTTCGCTACAACAAAGCTGAAGGGACACGCAACCCTGCAGTGGGATAGTGTCCAAACAGAGAGAAGGAGGTTGAACAAGTTACCAATCAAGAAATGGTCAAGGATGGTGGCCAAGTTGAAAGGTAGATTTTTGCCTAAGAATTATCAGATTGCACTGCATCAACAAGTGCAGAATCTGAAACAGAAAGGGATGACAGTAAGGGAGTACACTGAAGAATTCTACTAGGTAAATTTAAGAGCTGGTTAAACGGAGGACACCCTGGAGAAAACAGCCAGGTATGTGAATGGTTTAAGGTTAGAAATATTAGATGAAATCAACATTAATTCCCCGAAAAACATAGAAGAAGCATATCAAAGTGCTATTAAAGTAGAGGAAAATATTACTAGAAAACAAAGTTCGAGGAGAGGACGGGGAACTGGCAAAGGAAGAGGACAGTCTTATGGTAGAGGATGAACTACCAGTAGTAATGAAGAAGGCAACAGTTCCAAAGCTTCTGGGACAGCAGAAAAAGGTGACAGCACAAGAGGTGGTAGGCCATATCAGCGAGGCAGGGGAAATGGCTGAGGCAAAGGAGCTAACTATCAGTGCTACAGGTGCCACAAGTGGGGGCACAGATATTTTGAGTGTCCTGAGGCGGAACAAGCTGGACAAAGGGGTGCGTATGTCACATATCCAGAAGAAGCAAAGGAACCTCCCCAAGAAGCAGAAAATGTGCCGGAAACAGGGGAAGCCTTAGTTTTGAACAAGGTGTTGTTGAAACCAGACAAAGAAATAGCTTAACAAACTCAAATGAAAGCTTTGTTTCGAATAGTTTTTAAGTCACACAGTAAGTGTTGTAAGCTGATTATTGATAGTGGGAGTACAGATAACTTGGTTACCATGGAGATGGTGGAAAAGTTGGGGTTGAAGCGGTTGAAACACCCCACTCCTTACAAGGTATCATGGTTGCCCAATCCTTACAAGGTATCATGGCTGCAAAAAGGCCATCAGTTGTTGGTAGATGAGCAATGCGAAGTGGACTTCCATATCGGCAAATATAAGGATAAGGTCATTTGTGACATAATCCCGATGGGTGTATGTCACATACTGCTAGGAAGGCCATGACAGTATGACAAGAAGGTAGTACATGATGGGAAGACAAATTGTTATAAGTTTGTCAAAGATGAGATCAAGCACAGTTTTTGAAGCAGATTGAAGATAGTGAAGTGAGCTATGCTATAGTAAGAAGAGAAAAGATGGTGGTGCTACACACAGAGGTGTGATTTTCCCACAAAAATTCAGCAGATGTTGTAGGAGTTTAGCAATATAGTGGTGGATGACTTGCCAGATAAATTGCCCCCTAAAAGAAGTAAAAGTCATCATATTGACTTTATACTTAGAGCAAGTTTGCCGAATAAGATAGCATATCGGATGAGCCCCAAAGACAATGAGGATATTAGAAAATAGGTGCAGGAATTGCTAGATAAAGGGCTGATAAGGGAGAGTTTGAGCCCTTGCGCAGTTCTAATAGTTCTCGCTCCCAAGAAAGGAGGAGAATGGCGAATGTGCACAGATTTGAGGGCCATCAACAAGATCACCATCCGGTACATATTTCCACTACCATTGATGGACAACATGATGGACTACCTGAGCGGGGAAACATATTTTTCCAAGATTGATTTAAAGAGTGGGTATCATCAGATTCGAATTCGAGAAGGGGATGAGTGGAAGACAACCTTCAAGACTATTGAGGGACTGTATGAGTGGCTGGTAATGCTATTTGGACTAAGAAATGCACCCAGTACCTTTATGTTATTAATGAATGAAATGTTGAAAGAATACATTGGGAAGTTTGTAATAGTGTACTTGGACGACATATTAATTTTCAGCAAGACGAGGGAGGAACACTTTCAACATGTTCGGAAAGTGCTAGAAAAATTGCAGCAGAATAAGCTGCTGATAAATCTAAAAAAAGTGTACTTTTCTACAAAAAGAATTGGTTTATCTAGGTTTTGTGATTGCAGAAAACGAGTTGAAGATGGACCCAGGGAAGATTGCAGTGATAGTAAACTAGCCATCCCCGAAAAGTCTGTTTGAGGTACGTAGTTTTCATGGGTTGGCGAGTTTTTACCAAAAATTTATAATAAATTTCAGTGAAATCTGTGCACCTATGTTGGACACTATAAAGAAGGAAAGTTAGCCTTTTCATTGGACTGAGGTAGCAGAGAGGATTTTTCAGCTACTGAAGAAGAATATCACAGAGAGATTTATCCTGAGATTACCATATTTTAAAAATCTTTTTCAGGTTCGTTGTGATGCAAGTGGTACGACCATTGGAGCTCTACTTAGCCAAGAAGATAAACATATTGCATTTTTCAGCAAGAAGTTGAACAAAAGCAAGAAGAAGTATTCATCTTATGACAAGTAATTCTATGTTGTCATCCGAGAACTGAACCATAGGAGACACTATTTGCTCAGGAATGAGTTCGTTTTGTTCTCAGATAATTCTGCACTGCAGTATGTGATGCAACAGCACAAGCTGAACCACAAACATGTTAAGTGGGTTTAATATTTGCAGAGTTTCACCTTTTCGTTGAAACACATTAGTGGGCAGACCAACAAGGTGGCAGATGCGTTAAGCAGAAGAGCCCTAGTCTTACAGGAGAGTACTATACAATTGCTGGGATTTGAGCACCTAAAATATTTGTATCAGACTGACACGGATTTCAAGGAGGCTTATGAAGCGTGTCAAAATCCTTTGGTGAGAGACAATAGTCTGTGGTTGGACTATAACTTGCAGGAGAAGCTGTTGTTTAGAGGAGGACAGTTATGCATTCCTGACTGCTCAATGAGAGATAATATCATTCGAGAGAAGCACAATGGAGGTTTAGCCAGACATTTCGGCATAGAAAAGACATTAGAGTAGCTCAACCATTCTCATTACTGGTCAAAAATGCGAAGGGATGTGCATATATTTGTGACCAGATGTAAAGTGTGTCAGTTGGCAAAAGGACATAGTCAAAATATAGGACTTTACCCACCATTACCCATTCCAAGTAGACCGTGAGACTCAGTCAGCTTGGACTTTGTCTTGGGTCTACCAAGGACATAGTAGGGTTATGATTCGGTGATGGTAGTAGTGGACTAGTTATCGAAGATGGCACATTTCATCCCTTGCAGAAAGACCAGCGATGCCACTCACGTGGCCCACTTTTTCTTTACAGAGATCGTTAGACTACATGGTCTACCTAAGTCCATTCTCTCTGACATGGATGTGAAGTTTTCAGGGCATTTTTGGCACACCCTGTGGAAGAAGATGGACACGCAGTTAAGTTTTAGCTCTTCTTATCACCTGCAAACAGACGGGAAAACAGAGGTGGTAAACAGAAGTCTAGGGAATTTGCTACGGAGCTTGATTGGTGAAAATTTGTGGATGTGGGATCGAGTACTTGCCCAGGTAGAGTTCGACTACAACGACTCATCCAATTGTAGTATGGGTTGTAGTCCTTTTCAGATCTTGTATGGCATGCATCCTCGCAGAGTGCATGAGTTGCGATATTTAGGACAGCAGGAAAGATGGAGTGCTGATGGGGAAGATTTCGCTAACACGGTGAAAGATTTGCATGAGCAGGTGAAATTCAAGTTGTAGAACAGCAGTCAAAAATATAAGCAGCAAGCAGATTTGAAACGGAGAGAAGTGCAGTTTAATGTGGGGGATGAAGTCCTCGTGCATTTGCACAAGGATCATTTCCCTAGAGGTGCGTATAACAAACTGAAATACAAGAAGATAGGCCCTTACAAAGTCCTCCAGAAATTTTCAGCCAATGCCTACGAAATACATCTGCCACCAGGAATAGGCATTTCACCCATCTTTATTGTAGCAGACATGTTTCCATACATTGCTAGTTCAGAGGAATACAGTACCACACGGCCTACATGGGACACCCAAAATGGAAGTGAGACTTGGATGAGACAAATGCCTTACTTTTAGCCCCCCAAGATTGAGAGGATCCTCGACACTCAGGTGGCCAAGCAAACTCAGCAGAAAGAGTATCTACAATATCTGCTCAAGTGGAAGGACTATCCTATTGAGGACAGTTCATGGCTTGACGCTAGGCATATAGAGCAAGTGGGTTATTCAGTCGAGAAGCTCATGGACCAGACTCATGATTTCTTTTTACCCCGGGAGCCTAATGCAGGAGCATCCAGCTAAGGGAAACATGACCCAGTGTTGGTCTCCGCCAAGGTGGAAAGTTTATCACTGTTTGGTTTCTCTATGTTTAATTATTCAAAACAGAATGTAGGGACTTGTTGTTTTTTTTTAATTTCATGGTTAGTTAGGGAACAATACAGTTAGTTAAGGTCACTGTCACAATTGTCTGTCTTTAGTGGATAATGGTCTTCTAACTGTTTCTTTCATTTTAGAAAAATAGATAATCATGTCAAATGTAAAATCTTACAGTGCAAGCAGAATTGAATGCATTAACAGTTATGTAACTAATAGAATAAAAACTGAAAAGTAACTATGCACAATTCAGATAACTGTGGACAAACAAGTACAAATACAAAATGTAAATCATTCTGAGGGGTTCAGAATACGAGTACAGTAATAGAAGACAGAGAAAAATTTTCTTTCATTTCGAATCCATCCATCTGTAACAGTCATTGACATGTTTATCTACGTTTTTCTAGTCATTTGAATAACCCATAACAAGCAGATATAGTGCATGCATATTTATTTCATTTTATTTTCTCTTCTAAATAACAGAAGGCAGATAAGGGAAATTTCACGAGAACTCCTAGCACTAAGGCTAGCAGACAACAAACGGAGTCCATGATCGAAAGAACCAAGCACGTTTTGAGCAAGTTCAACCTAGAACGAGAAAACAAATGCCGAGTAACCACATTTGGGACAGAGGTAACAAATACAAACAAATTCCATTTTAATTCCTTCCATTTCAAAAAAGAAATGTTTGTATACATATGACAGAGTCTAGGTATAACCTAACAAACAACTAAAGAGTCAAATGAACCAGTAAAACTCTAGACGAGGGTTTCGGACAGCCTTCAAACAGTCTTTTAAAATCATTTTATCATTACAAACTTTGTGGAATCAAACAAGGGTTTGTGCCAAACAATCCTGGTCGCATAGCGACGACAGAGGCGTAAGAGCAAACAAGTACTGGGACTCAATCCCACCTAATCGACAGAGACTAACCATAAAAACAAGTCGAGACAGTGGCAGAGCCTACCGGGAAAGAACCACGACGTTCACACCGAGCATGCCAAAAGAGAAAAACCCCAACCTGCAAAATCGAAATCGGGAAACATTGTCATCCCAACTATCAACGAAGGAAAGGAAGTGAAGTTTAGAGAACTATTTACACATTGAGGAAAAATTACCTAGAGGTTTAGCCGCATGGGAAGAAAGCAAAACCAGTGAGCCACATTCTACAGTGATAACCTGAGATGGAGGAGCAAAATTTGTTAGAAACAGAGAAAAATGAGGAAGAAAATAAATCATGGAGGAATAAGTTACCTAGAGCGAAATTGCAAGCAGGAGGAGGCCACTATAGATGTGACCTGTAGCATGCACACTATTAATGAAATCTAACCAGCAAAATGTCCTCGAAAAAACAATAACAGTGGAGCAAATACAAATCAAGCAACCAAATAGAACATATTGTAGTCATTCCCTTATGCCAGCGAGTAGAACCATCACCTGTGCTCAAGGAACCAAGCCTATAAGTCACCAAGACAAACATAAGTGCCATACTCATAGGTAGCAGAGCCCATAGCCGGTGCAGGCAGAGCTTGTGGCTCATTTCCAACCATCCATAGCCAAAAATTCACTTACAGACCCAAACCCTCAGAGCGGTGAAGTTACAAATGTGAAAATGAACAAATGACATGGTAAACAGGGTTTTGGCGTAGACTAAGGAGCAGGAGAATGATAACCAAGGCAAGGACCGCTAGCACGGCGAGAGTTAATGCCAGTCATAAATGCCGCCCAAACGAAGTCCATAACCATCCAGAAATAGCCACTAATCAGCATTGTTAAGCCATAAAATCACTGTTTAATTATTTACTTATTGATTAGTGAATTATTGTGCTATTGATTAACATTATTGCGTGGAACTATGGGTTGGTCCCATCAATGAATAAATTTGTGGTCGCTTGTCAATGCTATAAAACAATCGAGACCTAATTAATGAAGGTTAATCTATCAATAGAAATTTAAGTTGTTCATATTATTTGCTCAATAATCGAGTGTGTTAGAAGCCATTGGCACCATGTGACATGGTGAAAGTAGCAAATGCAAGTCTGAATGGAATATAACACCATGTGCAATAGATGCAGCGTTGCCAATAAATACAATTATTATACCTTTTTTTTTCAAATGGTCACTTTGTAAGATTTTTCTATAAAGTCGTACGAGTGCATAGTAAAGCACCTATGCAGTGAATGTTTTTCATGTACCTACACCTCCAGTGATAAAAAAATTATAAACACTTACTAGGATTATTCTTTTTCCATAGAAATATTTGTTTGATTATTGATTTTTTCTCTTGATTTAATTGTCTCATAATTTCATGGTATGCCAATGTGTCCTAGTTTTTGTTCTTTTAGCTCTCCTTTGTGAATAGAAACAAAATTTGAGTTAGAGACTTGGTTTATCAACATATAATTTTTTTTTTAAATATGTTTGTTATATGTGTCGAAAAGTCATCAAATATGTGCAACAGTTCCCATTGTGCAAATTTTTTATACAAAAAAAGAATTTGATAACATTCGTAGGGCAACTTGGTCCAAAGAAAAATGTTGGGAAGTTCATTTCTTCAGATAATTTGCCTTGAAAAATCCTTAGGGGACAAACCCTTTCAGAAGGTGCAATCTATATTATTCTTGTATCAAGATCATGGATAAGGTGGGCCTCTGAAGGTACAAGGTGAGCCTAATTCCTTTGGACTATCGTTCTAATGATCTTTTCTACTTCGATCAAAATGTTATCTCCATTCATAGTTGATTTCTATTTGTTTGCTTTTGTATAGAGATGTGTTGCACAAGTCATGTAATGAACACATCACTTTCTTGGTTCAAATATTTTGAGACAAATAGACACTCTTGTATTCCAATTTTATTTTTAGCATAATTCCCACTGTCATAGTGTCATCAATTTCTCTAGCCAGTGCTCTTTGAATTCCATCTAGACTAGAAGGAACATTTATGATCGTTCCTGTTAATCCAATTTGTGATATTTTGTAACCAAGTTGTCTTATTTGTGCAAAATCCATCTTTGTTTCCACTAACCTCTCTTCCATATATGTCAATTGTGCAATGGACATCAATTTTTCATTTCATCGAATATAAAGAGGCGATGAAAATGTAGGGACTTTTCACTGAGTATTGCATTGTTACAAGTTTTTCATATTTGTTCACTGAGATTAATGGTTTTGAACTCTAAAGAAACTGTCAGATAGAAAATAGTATATAATATATCTTTGTTAATAGATTGCATGTCCTTTCCAAAGGAAAATATATCACAAATGAAAAATGCATATGTAGGCATGCCTTGGATTGATTGCAAATATGCCTCAATTGCTTTATTTGATTGCCTTTTTGCTTCTTATATTATAGCACCTTATGGTCATATTACAAATTTCAATTGATGTAAGTGAGTGTACCACTTACTATAGGCTTTGGAAAAAAAAGTGGAGACTTCTTTGTTATTTTGTGTCTCCACTCAAAAAGGATTATTGTCCTCATTTAATGATGTGGAATGCTTTGATACAAAAACAAATTTTTTTTTTGATACTATATTGCCAATTGAAAAATGTTTCAATGAAGTAGAACATCTAGTAAACCTAGATGCTTTTCTAACAAGATATCCACAAGGTACACTTGAAGTCGGCTTGCACTTATCTCTTTCCGATATTCCTTGGAGCATGTGTGTTGAATTGTCAATGTCACTAATATTCTCAACATTATGTATTTCCATAGTGCATGTGTTGTAGATATTGGTATATGCATAAGTTACATGACTTTGGACAAATTTTTTGATGAATATAATCTCAAGGAAATATATTTTGTTTCTATATTCTAGATATATATATTAACGTCAAGGAGTTCACATATCCATTGTATTGCAAACTTTTTTCCCTTTATATGGCCATATGCATATGGCATTAATAGATTTATAATATAAGCTTTCCAATCATTGATAAATTCCTCTTGTTCAATGTTTTTAGCACTTAGATGTTGTTGTAAGCAATTGATAGCTTTATCATCATTGCAAATGAAACAATTGTAAAAAGTCTGTGAATTTTTTTTTCTTTCTCATATTAGATATATAACACCATCGTGAAAATGCATAGATAGAATCAAACAAAGCATCATGACAACCATTGAAATTTTTTCAATAGATCATGAAACCTTGTTCAAATCAGATTTTCTCAATTGAAAATGTGCCAAATTGTCCATGTGAGAATTGGTATGGGAAAATTCATGGGCCAATCATTCTACTTAATAAATCTACATTATCTACTATGCTATGTAGCATCAGTGGTTCAAAATGTCCACATGCAAGATTTTGATTATGTAGCAAAATATCATATTGATAGCAATGAATGTTGAATTGAACCGTAGATATGCTTGGCCATTTGTAAATAGAAAAACATTGAACGAAATTTACAATGACTTGGAGAATCATTTGATACAAAATGCATTCCCCCATAAGCTAATTATAGTTTAAGCACAAATAAAAGAAGGCGTTCACAATCATTTCAAGTACATTTTAAGATAATTAACATGATCAAGATCTTGAACGTATTCAGGAGCCAATTCTATATGCAATGAATGCAAAGCAACGTCAAGTCCATGATATAAGCAAAGTCAAAAGTGGTTTACAATTTCATGTCGTATTTCAACTGAACTATAGCGAAAGTGAAGGAAAACAACAAATGGGTCAAATAAACAGTCACCATGATAATAGAATAAATGGTCTAATCTATGTAGATTGAATCTAGATAACTTATGATGAATTTCTTGCAATTTTGATCCTTTTCAATGCAAAACTATTATTTATTGCCATAAAGTATATTGAGGCAAACTGAAAATTTTCCCAAATGTGACAATGATTTATAGCGTTAAGAGCATGGATTGCATTGAATGTCCAATTAGCACATATGATACTATGAAATTTTTAGACCTCATGTATTATATAGTCTACATTGTCTTTGTGATTATCTTCTCTCCATGTTTTTGTGTTTCACAATACTCTGAAAATGAGTACCTAACACTGTGGCAAAAGAGTGGATGAAAATGCCATAAGGAATCTCGAATATTGCATTTTTTTGCAATTGAAACATAATTTAAAACTAAATAAATTTATGAAATTTAAAATAATAGCAACAAAAGCATTATTACTATTTTAACAAATTTCAAAACACAAGATTTAATTTCCAAAATTTTGTAAAGAATTTTTTACAACAACTGTAAATTTTTTTAAAAAGTATAAATAAAATAGAATCCAATTATTAGGTTCAAAAACAAGTTACAATATAGCTTTATATTATAAAAAACTCTAATTTAAGATAACAATTAAGAAACCATTGCTCAATTGCAATTATATAACTATAACTACATCAAATTGCAAACCAATGTGGGCAGGAAAACTTTGTATCATATTATTCGCTAGACATTGAAACTGGTATCTACTATGCCATAAATAACAAATAAAATTCTAGCCACACATGACTAGAGTAATTGCAAATAAAAACCATCACTCAATATTAATCATAGTTCTATAATAAGATTAAATTGGATATGTAGTTTAGTAAATGTGTCAAATTGAACAAAACATATTGCACCAAAATTGTATAGAAATGAAATACTTAAAACTTCCATATCCACTCATCTTGGAATGCAAATTCCCACTAGATATAGACAACAAAAATGACTATGATATTTAGAGGTGCATTTAATATCTCCTAATTTTAGCATTACAATCTGTGAATATTCTTTCTCACTTGAGACATAGTGAAGCAACAAATTTAACATCTAAATCACACAAAAAAAATACCGGATGTTGGCCTTTGACAATTATTCATTGTTCTCTAGATTCAAACAAATATATTGCATGCAACAACATAACATTTGCACCAATTAAAAATGCAACTAATCCACCTGCCACGGAAATTGCAGTCAAATTGCTCAATATTTTTCCTTTTCTCTGATTTATTTGCAAAATGCAATTTTTTATTATCAGAGCCCTCCTCTTTCATAAGTTGTTGCAATGAGTTTGACAATTCCACAACTACACATTCCATGACTCAAAATCATTCACAATTGCATAGCACTGTTCTATAATAGATTCCACCCAAACTAGCAGACATCACCTGAATCCTATATATCATCAACTCAAATAATGATTCTATGTTGTAAATAATACTACTCTTTAAAGGCTTGTTAGTATCAATTACAATAAATAGTATCAGGAAAAAGTGTTCTATAAACTAATTTCAATAGTCAAAGATGTTCAATTGTAAACAGAGTAGACATTGTACTTCAAATCATACCAAATGCCAATTAGCCAAAAGTAAAATCTAAGTATCTAAAAGTATTTGAAAACCCTTATAGTTGTCTTTAAGTGTTTAGACATTAAATAATATTAAACACCATAATTACAAATAACAAAGGTTGAAATGTTCTTTAATTCCTCCTAGTTTCCATTTTTTTGTATTGCCTTCCACTTGTTTTGAAAAAAAAAACACATAATTGCTACATAAAACAATAATATTATTTCATTATTCAAATAATTATTTAAAAGCTTAACTTGCAATCTAGCCACAAGTAACATGTAGTTTAATCCCAAATTAATGGACAACAATAAAGTTCATTTAAAATTTCTAAAATATCTATCAAGTGTTGGATATTGCTCCATATAGATAAAAGTATTCAATACTTTAAAATTTAGAGCAAATTCAAAATTGTACAAATTTCTATAACATCCTAAACACTACAATCCAGTACCTATAAAATAAAAATCACATACATAATCAAATACTTCTCAGCTAATATGGAAATTATTTTATCAAATCCTAAAATACATATTTCAAAGGCCCATCATAAACATATGAAGGCATTAAACCAATGCATGATCTACATACATAAAACACCCAGATAGAATAATGTGTATTAGCAATTTGTATCCATCACTTCATAGTTTTATTGCTCAAATCAATCTTTATTTTTTATTTTCTTTTCTTTTACCAATAATATTTGTTCACACTGGATATTAAGAAAACTGCATCATGACTTACAAAAATCACTAATAACAATAATAACATGTTTCTCTCTCTCTCTCTCTCTCTCTCTCTCTCTCTCTCTCTCTCGTCTTCTCTATATATATATATATAATATATATTATTATATATATATTAATAGACAAGACCACCGGTGATATATAGACAGAGCATATCTTGAGGCGGACAGAGCCTAAATTTTGAATGGTTTATATTTTTTTCTGATACACAGTATCATTATATGTATATATTTATGTTTTTTAATTGTATCTGCATGCTAGACACAGATCACCCTGTGAGGTGAATATGTACAACTCCCTTTTGGTATGGCTTCGGACAAACTTATTATTTTTGACAGATCCTTGAACTGGCTTTGGCCAGGAGTTATGCATATGCCAATAGAAACTACTATATGTAATTTTTCAAAAATTAAAGGAAGATTAAGATTTTTCCTTGAGAAAAAAATATATTGTTGGCTTGAGGGGGCCTGACCCAGGTTTGGAGTTAATTAGCCAAACAAATCCCTACACTATTGGCCCTGTTGGGAACACCCCGCAGAGTGTGGATGGAGGTCTCACCCGAAGTAGTATGGGAGGGTGTTGGAACCAATTTTCCACACCCTTGACATGTCTGATGGGTCGGTTTAGTCCAATTGTGAATAGCTTCATGCAGGTTACTTCGCGCACCGCCCTGACCTGCGAGGCCTTTGTGATATGTTATAATAGCCTTCGTGTAGCCCTAACTATGGGCTAGGATGCTTTCGCGCTACTAAGGCAGCGATTTGCACTAATTCCCCAAGTTACACTTCTTAGTTATCTTCTTATAAATGTTAGTTAACTTCGCGTAAATAGATACTGTCTTATATTCTTTTAGTCAACATAATCATATAAGTTCGCGCATATAAATAGTAAGAATGCAATTCATACCCAATATACTCAATGCATAAAACAGGAAAAGATACACAGAAATGATATGAAACTTCTCTTTATTATTTCTCCAAAGGTTATAGACTCAACTCGCTCTATGTACTCAGCTACAAGGGTCCGCGCACTCAGCTACGGACTACTAGGTCTCTGCGCACTCAGTTGCAGAGCCTTTTCCTACTTTATGACCCAAGCTTCGACTCTACACTTAGATAAGACTCAATTCTTCATCCTTCATTCATGACTATTTCTTTTTTCGGTGATTTACAACTTAAAGCCTCACTTTATTTATACAATCCCATGGTACACAGACCATGGGTGGATCTCAAAAGCCAACATTACGTTTACAAAAATGAGGGTGGACAACCTTATGACTCATTTACAAGTTTGCACTCTGCGCCCTCAAAACGTAGAGTCTTTACATCGGATTTGGTCAAAATATGGGCTTTAAGCCCCAAAACTTCCCTTGGGGGATCTCGTACCCAACAGGCCCCCAACACAAACATTGTGACTCTCCCTCAAGTCACTCTGTCGGTGCGGAGATCTTCGCACAAAGACCTCCCAAATTTGCCGAACTGCTGCAAGATAGACAGTGCACTGAGCAGCAGCCTTTGGTACCTCCTACAAGCATTGTTCAGAGACTGCGGCATCTGAACTGCTTCCTTGCATTTGCTCCTGTGTTCCCTGCATCTTTGCGAGCTTGGCTTCGATCAAGGTTGTAATGACGAATGCCTCATTGATCCAAGGTTGCCCATGCACCTTCTAAACCGCTTCTTTGTGTCGTGTCACGTCTATCTACTCCTTAAGTGCTTTTTCCTATTGCATCTAAACGAGCCTCTATGTAAGGGCCACCATTTGCGTGGTCCCTTTTATATCATCATACTATTGTTGTAGCTCAAGCGCCTTTGTTTCTAAGTGATATATGTTCGGGTCCTCCTATAGAGTGGTGAGGACCTCAAATGACTCTTCCAACATTTTGGTGCAATCCTTCACTGCACTGCTGATCTCCTCTATCCCCGATGTAATGGCGCTGGCACACTGTTCCCTCACCTCTGGAGGAGTTGAAGGTTGTTCCTTCAACCACAACTCTGTTATCTGAAGGTTTAGCACCAGCTGAACCTTAGCCATCTCTTCTCGCGCTTCGCACACCCGTGTTGCTAACCTCTGGATGTGTACCTCTACTGATGCCTCTGCTAGGATGGCCAACTCAGGGACCATCTGGTAGGCCTCCTCAACAACCTACATCATCTATTGGTTCTATGCCACTACCTCGTCATGTTGCAGGCTCAATTGTTCCATATTAATTTTCTGCTTGCTCAACACTTGTAGTGCGCAGCCCTCCCTAGCCTGTAGCTCTTCAATCACTCCATCCTATAGGACATAGAGTGTCTCCTGAGAGGGCACATCCATGTTCATCCCTACTACCTTCAACACAGTGATTGTAAGCTTGTCGGCCTCATTCCCTGTAACTAGTACCCCCTCTGGCAACACTATGGTGTTGGTCATGTGGGCGCGTAGCATTTGCTTAGCCACGGCAATTTCTACTGCAAGGCTAGTTGAGAGATACCAGCATGAGGAGTCTGCACATGCAACTCTTGTATCTGTGCCCAGAGAGCCCCCAACACAATCTAATTCTCCTCTGCGAACTGTTGAAGGGCCTTCATGGTGACATCGTGCACTGTCTCCCCTATATCATGGAGATATCCTTCTGTGAGAATGATCGGGTCGAAAGAAGTCTTAGAAGCTGTCGACTTCTTTTGTGGCCCCACCTACTCTCTCGAGCACTGGCACTTCAACTATGTAGATGTTGTTTCTAGGTTTGCACCACCTTCCTCTGCTTTGGGCTCTTCCTTAGGAGAGGGTGACTTATGGCCTTCGCGCTCCTTCTCTACTTCCTGTTGCTACTCAGTTGCTACTTTCTTCTATTCTATTATTGCCTTCACAACGTTCCACACCTCCTGTGCCTTTGTTGTTGCTGCCTCTTTTCTTCTCTTCTCTGCCAACTGCGCCATCCACAATTTTGTC
Source organism: Pinus taeda (assembly GCA_000404065.3). Taxonomy (NCBI): domain Eukaryota; kingdom Viridiplantae; phylum Streptophyta; class Pinopsida; order Pinales; family Pinaceae; genus Pinus; species Pinus taeda. Next base: position 29,403 of record APFE030200459.1, on the reverse strand, counting down.
TCCTCCTTCTTCTTTTGTGTAGGCGACTTCTCCATTTCCAACGCGAAGATGGCTGGAGCATGCCACTTTGGTGGCCACGACTCAAGTATGACGAATATGACATCATCCATGGCTACGTACGGGAGCTCATTCCACCTCTTCATGGGGTCCTTGCATTCCCTAACATACATGTGGTGGAAGTCTGCCTTGAACTCTGTGAATATTTGTAGACTTGATGAGCCTCATAAATGGGTAATTATATGGGCTTATTTTACCTCCTAACCTAGTCAAATCAACCATTCTCTTAGCTTATTGTATGATTTTATGATTATATTTATGCTTATAGAGTGAGTTGAGTTAGTTATCATGCCATGTGGTCTAACATGTGTTTAATGTAGATTATTGATGAATTTCGAGGTCAAATTCAAAGATCTAATGGTAAAATGGTAGAAATAACTTAAAGTAGACAGAGGAGAGGAATTGTAGGAGGGAATCCCTCTTATTTATTACTCCTCACTTCGAATTCCCCTTCATTCAGCTCAAAGTACAAGCAGCTAAATCATACACTAGAAGGCAGCCGAGCAAGTGGAGGATGACTGATAGTTATCTCAAGTTTTGGGAGCCAAGCCTCCCTAATTTTAAGGAAATTGTTGGTAGCTTTAAATTTATAAGTAGAGAGGCCCATGGTCTCACTAGGGTTGGATTTTTTCTTATGTAAACTCTGCTCAAATTTCGAGCTTATTATTTTGTGACAGTTTCATGTAAACTTGCAATTTTTTTTATAATAAAGATGGAATCCTTTTTGAGCTAGCACTGAGTTACTTCATAGGGCTGAAGCTCTTTGGTTAGGGCCCAATCCAAGCAGCCAAGCTTCTCTTTACTTGTATTTGTATGCTTACTTCAGTTTGTAGATTAATTTGTTGTTAGATGTATTTTCTTTCATGGTTAAGAATAGGTTGCTTTTGATGATTTAGTAGTTTTCTTCCATTTGTGCTTTCTGAAGTAGGTTGAACAATGATGAGTAAAGATTCAAAAGGCTAGCAATAGTGCCTTGGCCTCTTTTCCTCCCTCTGGGATCATGATTTGAGGCAAAGACCCTCTTGTTGCCCCAAAAACACAGATTTTCCTTATTCATAGGACTTCTAATGTTTGCAGCTTTTTAATAGGTTAATAATCCAGTTTTGCTTTGCTTCAAATCTTCTTTGTCATGTTCACTTCTTGATTTTCAGTAGTCCTCTTTCATGTTTTCCTTCCTTGCAGCATTTCTCAACATTTCCTTCATAGATTTTAGTTTAGACAATTTTACTGCAAAACTCTGTTTTTCCTTAATGCACTCATTTCATTGTTTGCTTGATCTTCTTGGTTAACTGCCAGTTCCTTTATAGAATATCTCTTCCAGCATTAGTCCAGCTTATCAGTAGTCACATCCTCCATCTGATCTAGGCCCTATAGGATTTCCCAAACCTCACCTCAATTCTGCCTTAGTTTCTTGCACTTTTCATAGAACTTCTTCCCCTCTCCTTGAGCAAACCCAATCATCTTTCTCTCTCCTGGTGGTTCATAGTAGACCTTAGGCACCCTAACACTTCACCCCAACCTTCTTCCACCTTTTCCACCCACTCTCACACCCTAAAAATAACATAAATTTCTCTCAACCTCCTCTTGTAGTTTCCCTGTTTTCCTCCTGTAGTTTCCCTGTGTCCTCCTATAGTTTTTCCTGTAGGCTTTCTTTTGAAGGCTGAGTGTGGGAAAATACTCCAGAAGACCACATAAGACCTCCTAGGACCCATCCACACCATCTCCCATCCTTCCAATCTCCAAAACCACCCTTTAACGCCACTTGTTCACTGCCACACTCACACACAATAAGTTAGATGCATGTCAAATTCACATAAAAATCCAAAAATATGTTTTTTTCTTATTTACTCTAGAAATAGCATGGTTAGATGTTGTTTGCTTTCTTGAATATGTAATGGAATTTCTTTCATGGTTTTCATAGTGTTTTTGGGCAAAAGTAGAATTAGCTTGTTAACTAGGGTTTACTAGGCCTTGCTTTACATTCCAGTCTTTTTCCTTTCTACAATTAGAATAGCTTCTGTAGAGCAATCTTTCTTTCTTTTATCACACTTAGAGCTTCTTCTAGGATCTATCGAAGTTGGCTTCAGTCCTAGTGATCTTACGCTGGTTGACCAAGTGACAACCTGCAGTAAGAACTAGTACTTCTGCATACAGCACCGACGCTTCCAAGTTTGTTATGAAGTACCAGGTTGATAAAAGTAAAGATGGTAGCCCAGGAGTTGCAGCATTCTTGCTGCAATACTGGTGCTCAACACCTTTTGGCACCATTTACGGGGAAGTGTCAGAGTATTCTATGATTATTGCTTTCTTCTATTTCATATTGCAACATTTTGCTAATAGTTTATTTCAACAAAAGTAGACTAATCATTTCTTTCCTTTCACTTCTACATTTCTTTGCTTTCCTTTTCAATTCTACAAATTTCATTTCGGAAAAAGTAGACTAGTCATTTCCTTTCTTTCCATTCTACATTTCCTTGCTTTCCTTTTCAATTCTGTAAATTTCCATTCAGCAAGTTCATTTTAGCTAGCTACAATTTGTTTTGTTCAATCGCAATTTTAGTTTTTGTGGGTACTATCAGTGTGGGGAAAAGAAAAAAACCAACCAAAAAGATTTCCTTTCATGCCTCGTAGGAATAGAGATAACTCAGGAAAATTTTTGCCCAACACCCCCACTGCTTCACACAGCCAACCTTCTCTCTTCTTCGGTAGTTGTTATCAAGAAGAACCCTTAAGTGAACAACTAACATATTTGAATAACCTGTAGGGGAAGAAGAAGAAGAAAACATTCCTCTGGAGCCAATTGCTGAAAACAAAAATTCTAGGGGAAATAGAGAAAGAATAGAGGGTACATTTCCCATTCAGGAGACCAATGGGGACACCAAAATGAAAAATATAATTCCTTCAGCCCTACCTCACTTCCATGGCCTGACTACATAAGATCCTAACACCTTCTTGTTTGATTTCGTCATCGTCTGTTGAACTTATGACTATGCAAAAGATGAGTAAAACTTGAAGTTGTTCCCTTCTGCTATCAAGGACATATCATTGTGTTGGTTCATGGGGTTACCTGGAAATAGCATCACAACTTGGGCTCAAATGAAGCAAGCCTTTAACAACAAGTATTGAGACTATTGTAGGTCAAAAGATGTATAAAGAAGAAATCTTCCGAATGACCATGGGAAGTTATGAGTCCTTGGAAGACTATGAAGAGAAGTTCCAACTCAATTACAAAAGGGCCGAGTGTACACTTGACCATGAGTCTCTGAAGTTGGTCCTGCTCAGGGGAATCTGGGAAGACCTTTTAGACACCCTCCATCTACTGGTCAGGGGAGACATTTACCAACTATCCTATGAGGACATAAAGACTATTTTTAGAAACCATTATAAAGCAACCAGAAAGAAAGGTAGGGGGAGTCAAACATAGCCAGTACCTTGTCTTCCAATTCATCCATAAAAGGGGAATTGGAAGCATGTTGGAAGACTTCAAGAGTGAGATGTTGCAAGAGGAAGCAGAGAGGGCTTTAGCCATTTTTTGTCCTAGATGCACTAGGAGGCATCCTAGGAATGAATTCCCATTAAACTCTATAGAGGTATGTTCAGTCTGTGAAGAAAATCATTCTACAAATAAGTGCCCTTCCTTGCCTAGTCTTAAAGCTGTATACCAAGGGGCCGAAGGAGCCACTGAACAGATCTATTACATAAACCAAAGGAGGCCACCTGGACCTACACCATACCAGCAGGGAATGCAAGGGACATCTCAGGTATACTACCACCCCAACCAAGTCACCTCTATACCTTCTTGGGGCCCCCCTGCTCATCCTTCTTGGTCCACACCTCCTCCTTGGTCCTTCACATCTCAATATCATGCCCAGCCAACTGCTCATTCATTTCAACCATATGCTTAGCTGTAACCTTAGTGGAATGCATCTCATCAGGGGTGGAGGCCCCAATACAACTCTCCTCCCGCTCTTCTACCTTCACCACCTACCCAACCACAACCGTTACCTTCTACTCCACCAAGGCAACCCCAAATGCGTGCTTAGCCAAATCTGAACCTGAACAGTAGACAGGCTCAGCAAGTGTATAGTGGGGAACCATCATGCCCAACTTATGTTGTGGAGATTCAAGAAATCAACTTGCGATCTGGGAAAGTTCTCCCAAATAGCCAACCTCCACTCAAGGAGGTTGAGGAAGATAAAGATGAAAGCGAACCTAAAGCAAATCCACCCTTTCCTGAAAGACTATCCATGACAATCCAGCCTACCCTAGAATAGACTAAATTCATGGGAGAATTGAAACATTTATGTGTGAAGATACCACTTCTCCAAGCCATAAAACATGTACCTATCTACAATATGTTGATCAAAGAGAAGTGATTTAGGCATCCAAGAAGGCGCAAGAGAGATGCCCCAACCATCAATGTCATAGGACAATGTCCGACCTGATGTTGGGACAGATAATCTATCCAAAATATCTGGATCCTGGAAGCCTAGTAGTTAATGTCCACATCAATGGCACAATGGTCCCACATACTTTGATTGATCTAGGAGCTACCATTAACATGATGACGAAGGACACAATGCTCAAACTTAACCTCCAGGGCTCCTTGAGGGAGACCATGACAGTGCTGCAACTAGCAGACCGCTCCACCATGACCCCTGAGGGGATTGTGGAAGATGTGATGGTCTCCATTGATTCTTGGGAGTACCCTGTTGATTTCTTAGTTGCCTAGCCAAAGGCAAAGCTCACTAGGTATTCTCTCATTCTGGGAAGACCCTGGTTGGCTACAACTGATGCCTACATCAGCTGCTGAGTTGGGAACATGACCATCAAGAATGGGCATATGTCGAAGAAATTGACTCTATATCCTCCTACCCAACCCTTGCTAGAACATGATCTACCTCTCTGGTTGGAGGAGGAGGATGAGGATGAAATTTATTCTGCACCGCTTTTTGCATTGGAAATCGTCATGGGAGGAAAACCGCAAGATGAGGATGATATGATTGAAAATTATACTCAGAATCCACCTCCCAGTGTATCACCATTAGAAGACATAGTAAGAGAAACCCAAAACAACCCCTCAACTAATCTCTGTGTGGCTGACCCTACTTTGCTCCATGTCAAAAATATAGAGCTCGGCCCAGAAAGAACAATAAAAACCAATCCATCCCTATCTCCTTCCCAGGAGAAGGAGCTATGCAACCTACTGAGAAAACATCTAGATGCCTTCGCTTGGAGTTCTAAGGAGATGAAGGGAGTGCACCCCTTAGTATGTACTCATCATATATACATCAAGGAAGATTGCAAGCCAGTGAGGCAGCCTCAAAGGAGGATGAACCCAGCACTTAAAGATATTGTTAAGGAAGAACTGCATAAATTGCTGGATGCAGGATTCATCTATCCCATTTCTGATAGTGAATGGATCTCTCCTTTCGTGCTAGTGCCAAAGAAAAATGGTAAGTGGAGAATCTGTGTCAACGATAGAGAATTGAACAAAGCCACTAAAAATGACCACTTTCCTTTACCTTTCATATATCAAGTGTTAGACGGTTTGGCAGGGAAGAAGTTTTTCTCCTTCCTAGATGGGTTTAGCGAGTACAATCAGATTCAAATCAGCCCGGAAAACCAAGATAAGACCACTTTCACTTGTCCTTGGGGTACCTTTAAATACCGGGTCCTTCCTTTTGGTTTGTGCAACGCTCCAGCCACTTTCCAAAGAGCGGTATTGAGCATATTTTTTGAACTGGTTCATGATGCAGTAGAAATATACATGGATGATTTTACTCCTTATGGATTTGACTTTCAGCAAGCTCTATCTAACCTAGGAAAAGTTCTAGATAAGTGTATTGAGATGAACCTATCCCTCAATCCAGAAAAATGTGAATTTTTTATGACTGAAGGGATCGTGCTAGGTCATGCAATATCTCAACAAGGACTGCAGGTCCCAACAAAATTGTCATCATCCAAAGGGTCCCACCTCCTCAAAAGGTGAGAGATGTCAGAATTTTCCTAGGCTTAGCCGGATATTATAGAAGATTCATTAAAGACTTCAGCAAGATAACCTCTCCTTTTTTAGCCTCCTAGGCAAAGATGTTGAGTTCATATGGTCAGAAAATTGTCAAGAAGCCCTAGATACCTTGAAGAGCAAGCTCGTGACTAACCCAGTTCTCAGAGGCCCAAGTTGGGCCCTACCATTTCACATTCACACAGATGCTTCGAACAAAGCAATAGGATCAGGCTTAGGACAAGTTGATGAAAAGTTACCTTATGCCATATACTTTATAAGCAAGAACTTGTCATAGGCATAGGTAAACTATATAGTGACCAAGAAGGAAATCCTAGCTGTCGTGCATTCCTTAAACAAATTTAGACATTATATCACAGGCTATCAAACCTTTATGCACACTGATCATGTTGCGATTAGATATTTAATGAACAAACCAAATGTAAATGCTCACATATTAGATGGTTGCTTTTACTGCAGCAGTTTGATTTGACAATTATTGATAAGCCTAGTAAAGAGAATGTTGTTGCTAACTTTTTGTCTAGAGTGAACTTGCCGACAGATGAAGAAGGAATGTTGGATGACCAAATGCTACATGAACACCTATTTTCTATATCAACACTCTCTCCATGGTTTGCTGATATAGCAAACTACTTGGTTTCAGCACAGTTCCCACCACACCTATCCTCAAAAGAGAAGAGCAGGATAGTAAGGAAAAAAGGCCCTTTCACCTGGATTAGAGGCAATCTCTTCAAACTTGGCCCAAATCAGATCTTGAGAAGATGTGTCATAGAGGAGGAAGTCTTTGACATCCTCCTAACCTATCATGATGGGCCTTTTGGAGGTCATTTTGCAGAAAAAAAAAAACCGCCTTCAAGATATTGCAAGCAGGCTACTACTGGCCCACTCTTCATCAAGATGTGAGGAGATACATGAGTCAGTGTGATCGGTGTCAGATGATGGGAAATCCCACTGTAAAGGATGAAGTTCCCTTGCAACCTCAAGTGACCTTTGAGCCATTTTAGAAGTGGGGCATGGACTTTGTGGGGCCTATCAACCCCCCTTCAAAGCAGAAGCAGTATATCATTGTGTGCACCAACTACCTAACAAAGTGGGCAAAGAAAAAAGCAATCAAAGCAGTGATAGAAGAAAAAGTAGCTGAGTTCTTGAGAGAAAACATGTTCTACAAATTTGGGTATCCAAGAGAGTTGGTCACAAACCAAGGTAGTTAGTTCACTTCCAGCCTGATTGAAGACCTGCTCACACATCATAAGATCAAGCACAAGACTTCCACCCCTTACCATCCACAAGCCAATGGGCAAGTGAAGGTCACTAACATAGCTTTGGAAGGGATCCTAACCAAGGTAGTGAGCAACAACAGAAAAGACTGGGTGAACATATTAGTTGAGGCCACTTGGGCCTACAACACAACATGGAAGACCACCACCGAGTTCACACCCTATGAACTGGTCTATGGGAAGAAATATTTGTTGTCAATAGAGTTTGAATTCAATACCTAAGGATGGCAGCTTAGCTGGACCTAGACCTCAGCCATGCACAGAATGAGAGATTACTTCATCTCAATGGATTAGATGAATACAGATTGCAAGCCCTTCTCCATACAGAGGTAGTTCAGCTTCAGAGAAAGATACGGCATGACAAAAATATCAAGGAGAAGCAATTCCAAGAGGGAGATTGGGCACTACTCTATGATTCAAGATACAAAGATTTCAAAGCCAAGCTGAGGACAAGATGGTTGGGACCCTACATTGTGGAGAAATGCAATGACAATGGTTCAATTCTTATCAGAACCATTGATGATGAAGCCATCCCCATGCTTGTCAATGGACATCGGTTGAAATTCTACAAGAAACCCCTCTCCAAGGGAGAGTTCATTGAAGGTTTGAATAAAACAGTGATGGTAGTGGAGCATGTTTTAGCTTCCACTTCACCCACTCACTGAAGAAATAATAAAAAATAAGGACTCAAGTAAAAACCTCCATGGGGCGCTTGATTCCCATCATTGGGTTGAAAACCTCTTCCAAGGCGGCCCAGTGATGAAAAAAAGAGGAAAAAAGAATAATATCCCTGGGTGAAAACCTCCCTTGGAGGTGCCCAGGGCAGGCAATTAAAGTGAAAACCTCTCTAAGGTGCCCTAGTTGTTTTCAAAAACAAAAACAAATAAAAAAACAACAAAAAAAATGAATTTTTGTTGCATGCAAGTTTGCAGGAGGACTATAGGAAGTAGAAGAAGGTGCCAAGGGAACCCTGACATTCACACCAGCACCTATTTCACCTTCTCCACACCTTACTCCATCATATTTGGCATATTTTTCACCCACTGTACTTTTTTTTCCCAAAATTGTGTTTTCTACAAGAGGCTCTGTGTTTTCTACAAGAGGCTCCTGTAGGAATTATAGAGAGCCAAAAATGTCTACAGGAGGAAATTTGAGGGACAAGGAGAGCTTCATGAGGAACTTATCATCCCTCTTACCACCTTCAAGCCTCCTTTCTATCATCTCCAAGCCTGCATCACACCCCCAAGCATCATTTCTTTTCCTATCCAAGAAAAACATAGAAAAATAAATAAATTCCAATATGAAAAAAATCAAATAAATAAGGGAAAAAGGCACCAATAACCATACCTGAAGCTTACCTATTTTTCCACCATCGTGTATGACACCTTTGAAATTATTCTTGAGCTCCAAGCACAGGGAAAAGCTGAAGTTTCAAGGGGAAAGCAGCTACAGGAGCTCTTGTAGGAATTCATGTAGTCGCTGATCCCATCGAAGTTCAGCACCAACAGCGAAAGAGTGCACATTTGAAGGTTGGAAAGGCACATGCAGCCCAGCTCTGGCAAAAGAAGAGTCTACAAGAATACACCACCACACATTAGCCAGCAGAGACAACATGCATGGAGAAGAATGAAGGCATGCAGCAGACAGAGCCAGAGCACCTCACAACCTATACACTCGGATCACAAGTAAGTAACTAAATCACTCCTCCATTTGCATCTATGTAATTAGGAGTCATACGAAGGCAATGAGATGGTTTAGATTAATGAGGGAAAGGTGGCCAGTTAACTTGGCCACCTTCATCTAGTTGACTTCACTCATCTGATATGTCACTCACACGTGCGCACAGTCAACTCAAGAAAAGATGCCAAGTACAGCTAGTGGAGAAAGAGTGAACTCCGATGCAATAATGAGGGATTATTACAAGGAGGGGCCATGATGACAAGGAAAGTGGGGACCAATGGTCCAAATATGGCCAACATACACATTGCCAGCTCAGCACTCATAACCAAAAATATCCATAAAGGGTAATGAGCACTCCTCCCCGAGCATTCTCACCACCTTTTCTTCATTTTCTCCTCGTAACGGAGCTACAAAAACCTTCTTGTGCCCCCATAGCCTCGTAACCACCATCCTCCATCGATTTCCTCCATATCTTTCCTCTCGGAATTTTCTACAGGAGCACCTACAAGAAATCTACAAGAGGGGCAGCGGGCTCCTACAGGAGGGGTAGTAAGCCATTTTGAAGGGAGAAAACATGGTTTTTGGCACGAAATTTGGTCTGAAGAGGTAGGGTTCATGCATGCCCCCCATTGAATATCAATACATGAAAGAAGTGGTCTCAATTTGAGAGTGAAATCAGTCTTTAGGAGGGCAGGAAATACATAATAAAATATATATATATATATATATATTATATATATATATATATTATATATATATATATATATATATATATATATATATATATATATATATATATATATATCTATATATATATATATATATATTATCTATATATATATATATATATATATATATATTATATTATATATATAGATATATGTTTATTTAAAAAAAACCACACACACACAGGTCTCCTATGTTTTTTTATTTTTCTCAAAAACTCTCTGTCTCCACCTCCATATTTCTTTACAAAAAAAAAAAAAACACAAGCAGTATGACAGGAGGGTTTATTAGAAGGGAGCCCACTAACTCCACTAGGCTCCATGCACATCCCCAAGTAGTGGACATATTCACAAGAGCAAACTGGATGAACTTTTTTGATAAATTTTGAGGGTTTGATGAGGATATTGCCCAAGAATTTTCTCTCTCTCTGGTCCGTCACACAAGAACACATGCCACTATAGCCATTAGAGGCCTCACCATCAAAATAACCCCAGAATTCATCAGTAAGGTCACTACCCTTCCTCTTGGGCTGCCTTGGAGTAAAGATGAAATACCCATTAGCCAGGCTGCCAAGAAGAAATTCTTATAGAATAATGAAACCCCTATGGAAGATAAAAAAGGAATTAAAAGGGCTAGTATACCATATCCCTGGGATGAGCTTAGCTACAAAATAATCAAATACATTTCTTGCGAGGAGAGGCACAGCATTGTCTATGGTTATAGTTTCAGTATCCTTCATGACTTGAGGTATGGCATGGATACCCCAGCACCTCAAAAGATCAGTATCCCTTATTTTTACCTTCAACCCCTTATTGAATCCAGCACCAAGGTACAAGCAAGAAATTTAGGGCAGTTAGCTCACCATGGCTTAATCAAAATCCTAGTGGAGGAATCCCTCCATACCTTTACACTCCCTATAGCATGGGAAGTTTTCCGAAACATGAGAGCTAAGGATGACATAAAAGCATTAACCTTTGATGTCAGTCCTACTAGTAGTGAGGAGGAAGAACAGAAAGGAGGAGAAAATGAAGCCAGTGGTGGCAAAACAGAGTAAGAAAGGAAGGAGGAAGGAAAAGAAATAGAGGAGGGAAAAGTTGAAGAGAGAGAAAAAGAGGCAGAATAAGGAGAAAAGGAGGTAGAGAAGGTAGAGCAAGGAGAAGAGTCCCCTGAGACTTTGGAAAGAGAGGTAGTAGTTGCCCTCAGTACACCAATCAAGCCAAAGCAGAAGAGGAAAAGACAGACCTCCATGTATTTCAGGGCAAGGAAGAGCACAAGGATTAAAACAGGTAAACCTCAGCCCTCTTCAAAAGTTCCCATTACCATTGAAGATTCACCATCTGCTAAGGTGAAAGAGACTCCCTCCAAGGCACCTATCACATATGAAAGGGGGACTCCAAGATCTTCTACATGGAAGGGAAAGGCACTACTACAGGACCAAAAACCATAACTACAGGAGGGCCGCTGAGACAGCCCTATAGGAGACACTTTCTAAACTACAGGAGACCCAAAAGCTTGAGGAAAGGATAGAAGGATAGCCAGAGGTAAAGGAGGAAGCAAAAGAGCTGCAAGAACCTGACCCCTAGCCTAGTATTTCCTCCTATTACAATCTACTTTAGGGAGGCAGAATAATCCCACAAAAATTTGCAATCCCACTGTTTTTTGAATTGGAAAGAAAGAGTGAGAACACATAGGTGGATGCAGATAGCCAAATCAAAAGGGGTTGAGGATGTTGGCCATATGGAAAATAAACTCAAGGAAATGGGCAGAGAATTGAGTTCTCTCAGAGACAGAGAAGCCATCACAAGAAGCCACCTGGAAAATGAGAATGAAACCCTAAGGAGGTAGTTGCAAGAGAAAGAGACTCAGCTGGCATACATGGACAGCTTATACATGGAAGCATTACAATGCAGAACACCAACCAAATCTTATGGCCTCTATCTGAAGGACCAATGGCTTCAATTCCAAATAAAGACTTTGGCACAAAGAGGCACAATGCCTTTCCAAGACTACAGGCAGTTCATGGACGTGTGTGACTAGAGCTCCTCGGAGGATAAAGCAAAGATGGCAGAGTTATACCTACATAACATGGCCCTCATAGACATGAATGTGTGGGACCCCAATGCCAAGCTAGGGGACCTGTAACTAATGGCCATAGACTCGTGGATGAACCATGAAGAATTGAGGGCAACAAAAATAAAAAGATTGATGATAAAAGAGCAGAATGTGCCATTAATGATAAGAGCTGAGCCATCAGATCCTATGGCACTCATTAGCACACACAACCTGCTTACCAATGACCCTAAAATTGCCCCCAAATATTTAACCAATCAAGGACAAGCCATTGCACACTTTGAAGATATGCAAAGGCTACTTGGGGATTACTATGTGCATGCACGAATGAGAAGATGGAACACCTTACATCATAGTTTGCATATCAAGGAATACCATTCCCCCATGAGGCTAAAGGAGGCATTGACAAGAGTGCCAATGTACAAGCACTCCATGCAAAGGCTTAAGGTCAATTGGATTGGCCTCAAACTAAGTCCTCCACTCCTATTAGGCATGTTGGAAGGTAGAAGAGAAGAAGAAGAGGAGGAGCAGTGGAAGGACATAGAAAGAAAGGCATGGTTTTATGTCCAACATGAGTAGACCACATCAGAAGCTTGGGATGCTAGGGAGGCCACCAAGGCCATAAAAGATGAGGAGATTGACTAAGTTGCTCAGAGGATGAGCAACACTTTCAATAGGGGGGTGATGATGAGCCTCATAAATGGGTAATTATATGGGTGTATTTTACCTACTAACCTAGTCAAATCAACCATCCTCTTAGCTTATTGTATGATTTTCTAATTATATTTATGCTTATATAGTGGGTTGAGTTGGTTATGATGACATGTGGTCTAACATGTGTTTAATGCAGATTATTGATGAATTTCGTGGTCAAAGTCAAAGATCCAATGGTCAAATGGCAGAAATAAATCGAAATAGACAGAGGAGAGGACTTATAGGAGGAAATCCCCCTCATTTATTACTCCTCACTTTGAATTGTTCTTCATTTAGATCGGAGTACAAGAAGTTGAATCATGCACTAGAAGGTAGCCGAGCAAGTGGAGGATGATTGATAGTTATCTAAAGTTTTGGGAGCCAAGCCTCCCTGATTTTAAGGAAGTTATTGGTAGCTTCAAATGTATAAGTATAGAGGCCTAAGGCCTCACTAGGGTCAGATTTTTTCTTATGTAAACTATGCTAAAATTTTTAGCTTATTATTTTGTGACATTTTAATGTAAAGTTCCTATTTTTTTATAATAAATATGGAATCCTTTTTGAGATAGCACTGAGTTATCTAAGAGCGATGAAGCTCTTGGGTTAGGGCCCAATCCAAGCAACCAAGCTTCTCTTTACTTGTATTTGTATGCTTACTTCAGTTTGTAGATTAATTTGTTGTTAGATGTATTTTCTTTCATGGTTAAGATTAAGTTTCTTGTGATGATTTAGTAGTTTGCTTCCATTTGTGCTTTCTGAAGTAGGTTGAGCAACGATTAGTAAATATTTGAAAGGCTAGAAATAGTGTCTTTGCCTCTCTTCCTCCCTCTGGGATCATGATTTGAGGCAAAGACCCTCTTGCTGCCCCAAAAACACATATTTTCTTCATTCATAGGACTTCTAGTGTTTCTAGCTTTTTAATAGGTTAATAGTCCAGATTTGCTTTTCTTCAGATCTTCCTTCTCATGTTCACTTCTTGATTTGCAATAGTCTTCTTTCATGTTTTCCTTGCTTGTAGCATTTCTCAGCATTTCCTTTTGTAGATCTTAGTTTAGACCATTTTACTGCAAAACTTTGTTTTTCCTTAATGCACTCATTTCATTGTTTGCTTGATCTTCTTGGTAACTTAACTATTAGTTCCTTTGTAGAATACCTCTTCCAGCATTAGGCTAGCTTATCAGCAGTCACATCCTCCCTCTGATCTAGGCCCTATAGGACTTCCCAAACCTCACCTCAATTCTTCCTTAGTTTCCTGCACTTTTCATAGAACTTCTTCCCCTCTACTTGAGCAAACCCAATCATCTTTCTCTCTTCTGGTGGTTCATGGTAGACCTTAGGTTCCCTAACACTTCACCCCAACCTTCTTCCACCTTTTCCACCCACTCTCACACCCTCAAAATAGCGGAAATTTCTCTCGGCCTCCTCCTATAGGCCTCTTGTAGTTCCCCTGTTTTCCTCCTATAGTTTCCCTGTGTCCTCCTGTAGTTTTTCCTGTAGGCTTTCTTTTGAAGGCCGAGTGTGGGAAAATACTCTAGAAGGCCACATAAGACCTCCTAGTACCCATCCACACCATCTTCCAAGCTCCAAAACCACCCTTTAACGCCAATTGTTCACTGCCACACTCACACACAATAAGTTAGATGCATGTCAAATTCACATAAAAACACATAAAAATCCAAAAATATGTTTTTTGCTTATTTACTTCTAAAAATAGCATGGTTAGATGTTGTTTGCTTTCTTGAGTAGGTAATGGCATTGTTTTCGTGGTTTTCATAGTGTTTTTGGGCAAAATTATAATTAGCTTGTTAACTAGGGTTTACTAGGCCTTGCTTTACATTCAAGTATTTTTCCTTTCTGCAATTAGAATAGCTTCTGTAGAGAAATATTTCTTTCTTTCATCACACTTAGAGCTTCTTCTGAGATCTATAGAAGTTGTCTTGAGCTCCTAGTGGCCTTGCGTGGCTGACCAAGTGACAACCTACAATAAGAACTAGTACTTGTGCATACAGTACCGATGCTTCCAAGTTTGCTACGAACTACTGGGTTGATGAAAGTAAAGTTGGCAGCCTAGGAGTTGTAGCATTCTTGCTACAATACTAGCGCTCACCAAGACTATTATAGATAGTGGGCAGTTAATCCCCATCCTGATGTTCATCTCCATGAAAACCCATAATATCTTACTATATTGAATCCTCTGCGCATCTTTAGTGTCCCACAGCGAAGCATACTTTGTTGCCTCCGGAAGATCCCGCACAATTATGGGGAACTAGCTGTCCTCGGGCAATTCCTAAGCCACCAACACTATGGACAGCAGAAGCCATGCATAGTGGAAGGTCTTCCCCTGTTTCTATGCCTCACGGAAATACTCCAGGAACTCCTTGCACAATTACTCAGACCAATTAAACTAGACCCCCTTAGTGCACTACACAGCAAGTGCTATCACCGACATGGGCACCTCATCTGCGCAACACTTCCGCATAACATTTCTAGCCAGTATATGGGTGGCAACTCTCACTGCCTTGTTGTTGATACTGGAGATCACGTGCCCTCTCTTCTTTTTCTCCAGCTTGAATTTTGCATTCATGGCCTCCGTGATGGCCAATTCGTTGCTCTTACCCTCTGAAATATCAGTTGGGTCCTCCCCTTTGCAAGGAAGTCAGGTAATTCTATGAATCGGGTGGTCTGTGTTGGGGATGGGCTCCTCCAGCCACAAACACCCATTATGCACCAGAAAAGCAGTTGCTTGATGATAAAGATAGTTACTAGGGTACAATGGTAATACGGCACCTAGAGCAGGTTTAACAACCCTGCTTTCTCGACTCCACCCAACCACTTGTGCAGCTCCAACTCTATGGCTCCCACCGCAGTGTTTTTCCTTTGCCTCATGAGCTGTGAGGTTTCCAAGTGTGGGAATTTCTCGTGGTCTGCGAGATCTTATTCTTCAAACTTTAGAATTGGCACCTGTCTTAAGTGCACTCCTTCAAAAATGATATCATCAGGTAGTAGCAAAGTCTACAGAGAGCTCTTGATCTCATCTAGGTCCTTAGGTACCCTTGTTTTCCCTTTTTGAGGAGTAAAATACACTGGCAACCTGGTTAGAGGGTCCGCACCCTAGGTTTCTTCTTCCATTTCTTCATCCTCCTCCTCTTTGACCAGGATTTCCTCAAGCTCTTCCTCCTCCTCATCGGTTTCCAAATTAGCCACTTTCCCCTTTTCTTCCATGTTCAATTTAGTTCATTGTGGGTTTCTAGGGGACACGCGCACCAGAACCATGGGTTGCTCATCTTTCTTGAGTCTCAGTATGTGTGGTGATTTAGGTATTTCCGCGCCTATCCCGGTGCTCTCAGGGGAATCTCCTATTTTTATGGCCTGTGCGGCCTCTTCAGCGGTCATTTCGCCAATATCCATGGCTTCCTTTGGTGTGGTCATATTGTTGTTCCAAAAATGTCTCAACGACTCAAGTAAGTGCTCAAACAATGCCTTCGACTTCAAAAAATAAACAGATATGGGTTCATAGATCTCTGGGCACGCAATAGCTCAATTCTCAAATGGCCAAGTGTTGTTTGTTGGGAAACCCTTTACAATTTATAGTGCCTTTTGAATTCAAATTGGGAAGTTTGAAAACATCCAACTTAACTCTGCCCGAGCTCGCTGCGCTGCGACCTAGCTGCGCCGTCTGCGCTCTCCTGCAAGCGTTCTCCATCATGGCGTCTGGAGGCAGCCCTGCGGCCCCTCCCCCCCTTCCCTCGGAGTTCGAAGCCTTCAAGGCTCTGGTTTCTGCTTCAAAAAAATGCCAGGTCTCTGGCCCGCAGCAAAAATTCGTCTAAAAGCTGGACAATATTCCCAAGGTGGCCTTACCTGAGGAGGAAATATGTAGATCTGCTCTGAATCTTGCAGGAAAAGGCCTGATCGGACAATTCACCAGTTTGTGGCCATCTCCGAGAGCTGTCGAAGAATGGGTCAAAAGGAACTGGCTACCTTTGGTAAACGAAGGTATCAAGATCTATTTTGTTGGCAAAGGGTTCTTTGTTTTCCTGTTTGACAATACAGAAGATAGAGGCCTGATCTTCAGAAACGGGCCATACTTCATGGGGCCCCAAGGACTCTACTTGAACAAATGGTCTACAGATTTCGACCCAGCACAAGATGTGCCCAAGGCGATACCTATCTGGGTGCGCCTCCTGCATCTTCTCCTTCATTGCTGGAACCAAGGCTCCCTACAATCCATTGAGAAAACGTTCTTGGAAAATACATAGACCAAGCCCCAAGGAAGGACCAGTATTCCTATGCCCGGATCTGCATGGAGGTCGATCTGGAAATAGGATTAACCGAAGCGATTCAGCTATCGATGGAAAACTGGACACACATACAAGAGCTTGATTACGAACAGTTGCCCTTCAAGTGTCGTTTCTGCCACGAGTATGGGCATTTTGCTAGATACTGCAAAAAAGAAGTGGGGAGACTCTAGAGAAGGAAAAAGAAGATCAATGGAAACAGGTAAAGAAGACAACAGCTAACAGGCAGAGCAACAAAAACAAGGCTAAAGGGACAGAGAATAAACTAGATAATGGAAGCACAAGTAACCAAAATGCCGGAAGCAACGAAACAAAAGGCAATGAGGGAGATAAAAATCCCTTTGAAATCCTCACGCCTCCTTCAGATCCGCCGGAAGTAGGGGAAGAAGAACCACTACAGCAGGAGAATATGGAAACCCTAGATCCAGGCAATACCCCAATCTCCATCCCAAGCAATATCTCTTCTCCATCATATGCAGAGATAATCAAAAAAAAGAAAAAAACAATAGAGAATACGGGATCATCAGATGATGAAACACAAGAAAAGTCATCAAAAAGGGTTGGACGAAGAACAAATAAGGAAACCAGAGAAGAGGATACAGAAAAACAAAAATCTCTCGGCAGTGAAGCTACTATCGAAATGACACTAGGGAGGACTGTCAGGCCAAGGGCCTCCAAAGGAGGAGGGCCTACCTCTTCAAGCGGTAAATGATGCAGTTGATCTCTTGGAACTGTAGGGGTCTGGGTAATCCCAATAAGGCAGAGGCAATCAAAGACTTACTAAAGATGGAGACCGCGGACATCCTTATGCTCCAAGAGACAAAAGTAGAAGGGGAAGCCCTTCTAAACACCAGCGTTAAGAAATGGAAATTTGATTAAGGAAAGGTTGTTAGTGCAAGGGGCACAGCGGGGGATTAGGTACTTTTTGGACAAAAAACTTCTCCCTAGAACGATTTTTAGCGATTCAACATTGGATTTTCACAGAGCTGTGCCACACTGTAAGTAATCTCACCCTCGCTTTATTTAACTTATATGTCCCTGTTCATTATGAAGAGAAGAGAGAATGCTGGAGGTCACTGTCAGATTATATAGCGCATATCAGTCCAACAAATTTGGTCATAGGGGGTGACCTGAACATAACTCTAGATCCCAAAGAAAAGAAGGGAGGGATCCAGTCCAGAGATCCTTTCATCAATACAGTGGGCAATTTGATTATGCGTTGGGACTTGGTAGACTTCAAACCAGTGAAAGGCAAATACACCTGGACAAATAATAGAACCGGAGAAAATCATATCTCAGCCAGATTGGATAGGTTTCTTATCAGCAGTTCTTTAATGATGGACAACAGAATAGTTTTCACTAAAATTCTTCCAAAACTCACATCGGATCATAAGCCAATCCTCTTATGCCTAAAAGAGGAAGAGGATTTAGGCCCCCTTCCATTTCGTTTCAACCCTCTCTGGGCAGGCAAAGATGGGTTTTTAGAAACAGTTCAAGCAGCATGGATGATAGAAGTTATCGGTTCCCCAAGCTTTGTGTGGGAACAAAAATTGAAAAATACAAAAACAGCGCTCAAAGACTGGATAAAGAAATCCACGCAATCTCCCAATAGGTAGAGGAAGGAGGCAGTAATTCAATTGGAAGGAATACAACTTGAAATGGAGGAGAAAGACCCCTCTCCCACAGATTTAGCCAACGAAAAATCCGCTCAAAGGAATGTCTACTGCTCTTTCAGGAATGAAGAGGAATACTGGCGTTTAAAGTCTCGAAGCCTGTGGCTCAAATTAGGGGACAAAAATACTTCTTACTTTCATAGACAGTGCAGGGCTCGTCTCTCACGCAATCACATAACAGAAATAACCAGTTCCAGTTGTCAGGTTTATAAAGGATTCTCTCAAATTCAAGAGGCAGTGGTAAATCATTTTCAGAACCTTCTTAGTGCAGAAAGAAATGGGGACGAGAAGGATGAAACAGAGTTTCTCACAACCATCCCAAATCTAGTCAGTGAGGAAGATAATGATTCTCTGATGAGCCCAGTGACGGAAGAAGAGATAACTAGTATTGTTTGGTCCATGGAACCTGATAAAGCCCCAGGTCCCGACGGTTTCTCAATACATTTTTACAGAATTTGTTGGGAGATTATCAAAATTGACCTTTTCAGAATGATAAGAGGAGTCTTGAGGAAGGCAAAAGTGGGCGGTGGAACAAAATCCACATTCCTCGCTTTAATCCCCAAGGAAACAAACCCAAGATCCTTTGATAGATACAGACCGATCTCCCTTTTTAATTCATCATACAAGATCGTGGCCAAGCTGCTGGCAAACAGAATCAAACCTCTTCTTCAAAAACTTATCTCTCCAGCCCAAGGAGGATTTGTGAAAGGCAGACAAATCCTAGATAATGTCATCCAAATTCAAGAGGCTCTCCATTCCAGCCACGCACGGAAAGAACAAGGTATGATTATCAAATTAGATATGAGTAATGTTTTTGACCGTGTTAATCGTTCTTTCTTGCTCGGGGTTCTTGCAGCCTTTGGGTTCAGACAGGAATTCATAAATATTATCAAAGCCTGCATCGAAAATATCTGGATCGCTCCAATGGTGAATGGGAGACCAACAGAGTTCTTCTCCGCTACCAGGGGACTGAGGCAAGGCTGCCCTCTGTCTCCCTTTCTCTATATTCCGATGGCGGATACATTAAGAAGAAAATTAACTCAGGAGCAACAAAGTGGCACCATTCCTGGGATAAGAATCGTGCAAGGCGTATCTCCAGTGAATCATGCGCTCTTCGCCGATGATTCACTCCTGGTCGGGGGCGCCTCCTTGAGAATTGCTAAAGAATTCAAGTCAATCCTCCAAAAGTATTGCAGCGTTACTGGAGCCCTTATCAGTGAAAGGAAGAGTGCAGTTTATGGATGGAATACCGATCATCAATCAATTGAAAGGATAGCCAGCGAACTGGGGTTCAAAGGATACGCAGAGTGGGACAAAATAAAGTATCTTGGCCTTCCGTTGACGATGGGATCCAATCGTAATAATCTGTGGGAGGAGGTAATTTTCAAGTTCAATAAGAAGATAGCTACGTGGGGCGGAGTCTGGCTTACCTCAGGAGGCAAGCTCACTCTCATCCGGTCGATTCTTTCAGCTCTGCCTACTTTCCAAGCCACTCTATTGTTGGCTCCAAGGCAAATCGCAGATCAGATTTCTTGTTTAATGCGGAACTTTCTGTGGAATGGTGGGAAGGGGAACAGTAATCGTTTTCACCTTGTTAATTGGGAAATGGTGAAGTGCCCAATCGTTGAGGGTGGACTGCAAATTAGAGACCCCCATCAAGCAAATCTTGCGCTGGGTTGTAAACTTCTGTGGCAGCTAATTTCTGAGCCCACGCATCCAATCAGCCAAATCTTAAACCTCAAATATCTCAGAAACCGGTCGATCATCTCCTTCAACCTAGCTTCTTCTCCTAAAGGAACTCTGGCTTGGAGGCTCTATTGTAAGGGGATTTATTTTTTCAGAACACATTTGTACAAAATCCAAGGCAGTGGCAAAAAGACTTTGCTGTGGAGAGACCGAATCATGGGCCATCCCCCACTCTCAGAAATAAATGAAATCGCAGATTTAAGAGTTTGGTTCAGAT
The DNA here is from genome assembly GCA_000404065.3 of Pinus taeda. Classification (NCBI taxonomy): domain Eukaryota; kingdom Viridiplantae; phylum Streptophyta; class Pinopsida; order Pinales; family Pinaceae; genus Pinus; species Pinus taeda. The sequence goes on along the minus strand of APFE030200459.1, from coordinate 8,944 downwards.
CAAGAGGAATCAGGAAAATCGAGGACATCGCAGAGTGGGATGACGAAGGCAATTGGAAGAGCTGGATTCTGCCCAACATACCTGCGCACTTAAAAAATCAGTTAAACGTGTTTATAGATGAAATCGCAGATTTTTCTCCTGTCCATAAGGACGAGGAAGATACATGGGGTTGGGGACAAACAGGGGTATACTCTGCCAAACAAGGGTACTTACAGATGCAAAGTAAAAAAGACTTTGTGCACCCGGAAGGAGTGTGGAAGCAGATCTGGGAAAGCTTCAGCATTTCGAAGATCAATTTCTTCTTCTGGACCTTGTTTCACAACAAAATTCTAACTGGCGACAACCTATGTAGAAGGAACATAGCCGGTCCTCATCGATGCGTGTTCTGTAAAAAAGCCTTGAAGACCTCAGTTCACATTTTTGTTGAATGTGAGTATGCTCAGAAGACCTGGATTAGCTTCTTGGCTGGACTGAATGTAAGACCCCCAGAGAACTGCTCGATAACAGACATGTTCCTGTCTTGGAAAGCTAGATACCCCCATAGCATCGTTGCCAGATCCCTCTGGTACAAGGTGTGGATAGCAGCTCCAAAATACGTGTGCTGGAAGCTGTGGCTCACCCGGAACGAAATAGTCTTTAATCAAATAGAAATATCAGCAGAAAATGTTGCTGAAAAGGCCAAGAAACTTCTAATAGAGACTTTGAGACAGTCCAATGTTAGAGATAACTCCCTAAGAGATGAAGAAAGAGCATGGTTGGGAGACTACATTCTTACAACGAGCCCTCCTTCAATCACACGCCCAAACCACAAGGAAAACTGGCAGATTTGAGACAATTTAGAAAGCTTCCAGAAGTGGTGGAAATCTCAAGGAAAATGCACTATCTTCTTTGACGGAGCCTCGAAAGGCAATCCAGGCAGGTCAGGAGCTGGGGGGGTCATTTATCTCCCGAATGGAAGTAAAGAGGATTTCAGTTGGGGACTCAGAATAAAAACCAACAATCAGGCAGAAGTCCTTAGTCTCTTAAAAGCTTGTCAACTCGCTAGAAAAGGAAACCCAAAGGAGATCGTAGTGTATGGAGACTCAGAATTGCTGATCAAAGCTTTAATAAAAAATAAAGGGTTTAATGATCCAGTTCTGAACAAACAGATATTAAGAGTGAATAGACTCTTGAAGGAATTCCCTTCAGTCCAAGTTTTTCATATACTCAGAGAATTGAATTCAGAAGCAGACAGTCTGGCAAATATTGGAAGCAATCTAGAAAAGAACATGATAAGTATAAACTCAGGAGAACTGAATATGGCAGCCATTCCTTAAAAGGGCATGTCGATCTTGTTAAAGCAGAAATTGTTCGGTGAAGAACAGAAAATGTAATTCTTGATTTGGCTTTGGCCACCCATAAATAAATTATCCGTTTTGGTTATAAAAAAAAAAATCGACCGTTCCCCCCAAATCTAGTTCATTAATGCTCCCTTGGCGGCAGATTTTCCCAAATCTAACCCATAAAGCATGCCTTAAATGCCTACTCCCCATTCCATTTGGTCTCAAACCAAGCATCACATCGTGAATAGTGACTATAATGGTCACTTTCCAGTTGACCCATGCGGAAGCACAGCGGCCCTTGTGTTGTTGCAGACCCTGTGACACTTCCCTCCTATGCACAACCCTGACATCGTGCAACTCCCAAACATAGTTGTTTATAGTCCCGCGCCTCATTACAACTTCCTGGGGTGTTAAGACAGTGCTTCCTACAGCTAGTCAGGTGGTCGAGCACCTGTATACGACTTTAACTGACTATCACTTACTTCTCCTGGGAAGGGTTCACCATTTGACTTCACGAACTACATCGCGCATTTTACCAACTACATCGCACCACCATTTGTGATCCCCTTAGTAACATATGGTCCAATCCAAGGCATTAAACTGATCAACTCTCTGCGGTAGTCCCCAAATTCGCCAACGTAATCGTGTGCATCCTGTTTTATCACCACTATTTTCTTATCAAGAAAGTCCTTCTATATTCCTTTCTCAAGCTTCTTGACTTCTTCTTCCACCATGGTGCTTTTCTCTCTCAACTGAACTCTCTCATTCATGAGTTCTTGGAGCTTAATATTACCCTATTGGATCTCTTCATCAGGTCCCAAGCGTTCTTCTTCGAGCTCTTCCAACTGCATGATCCCTTCTTCCAAGCCTCTCTGAATCATCATATCTGGGGGCAATGCTATGCACGGGCTAGGCATGATATATTCCATCAGCATTATAGCATTCGCTCCATAGGTAAGCCTAGAAGGCATCTGTTCCGTCAATTTTTTGCACATTGACCTATAATCCCATAAGACTGCTAGTACGCACAGGCCACAATCACTTTATTGCGCATTACATACCTTGTTCAGTGCTTCACACACTTTGTTAAATACTTCAGCGTTGATAACCTTCTGCGCGCTCGTTCTCTCCACAATCTATCATTCCAACTTGAGGAATCATTCGCACATTTCCCCTCCAACACATGCTTATTGATCGTATTTCCCAACGTGCAGTTCATGTCTATCTGCACAGGTTGTTTACCATATGCCTGTACCCACCTAGACAAATGCACGCATGGACCATCCCGTCCATTGTATTTATCTTCCAATCGCACTATAGGTTTCCCAAATCGTGAGCACAACATGTTTCTACATGCGCACCAGTCTTCAAAGATTCCTTTGTGTGTACCCCACCACCTTGTGGGTGTAGCGCGCAGCACCCAATTCAAGGCCTGGAAACATTTCTTTTCTGGCACCTCCCTTTCAAATCTATCCAAGAAAGCATGTAGCTCGCCTAATCCATCATAAGTAGGGAGATATCTCACTTCTATTGATACAGAGCGCAGTGACCTTGTCATCATGTTACAATTAAGCATGTTTACCTCCTGTAATCGGTTCTTCCATCGTTATATCTCCTCATCTGAATCTCAAGTGTAGGAGCTTTTGCACTCCCATGATATTCGTCCATCCGCGGTGGGATTTACCCAGTCATGCTCTTGTGTGGTTATCTTCTAGACGCAGTCAAAATCATCATCGCTTCAATAGTCGCACACTGGCTATAGATAACATGATCCCTCAGCAGGGTCCAAGGGTATAACTATGCGCAGATACTTCTTCTAAAAAATCATCTTGCACTTCTTCAGATTAATCACCTCATTCATGTCAGTGGCCCAATCAATTCCTAAGAGCACGAGGTAGGGATTGTTGCCATCAACAATCTCTATCACCTCAAAGTCTGTTAGTGTACTCGCTCCCTTAATATCCATGGTGATTCCCTACAATTGCCCCAGGGGTATTATCTTTTGTTGGTTTGCCATTCACAGCTGAATAGGAGACCACTGCAGTGTAGGCCTCACCATGCGCTCCCATGTCTACTTCAGCAGAATGTTCACGTCCAATCCTAAGTCCAGAATTACTTGGTTCATCTCGTATTCTCCAGTCTGTGCTATTAGCCTCATTTCTCTCCCCATCCTTGTCTTACAGTTTCCAATCTTTTGGACTACGCGGGGTTCTCCTAGCGCGGTCCCAGCACATCTGTTAATGAGTTCCTGCAACCCTTTTATAGCCTTACTGTCACGTAGTAGCTTCATGCATGTTTCCAAGAATGTCGTAAGCATAGATGGGTCCATTTCTGGCTCCAGTCTATCTTTGCTTCCTGAAGTGGAGGCATCATCAAAGCTCTTCTTAGCTTCCATGAAGGTTTCCTTAGCGCACTCCAAATCAAACGGAGCTTTGTGAACCCAAGTGTTATCTTCAAGATGTTTGCCTTTATCATCTCCCATCGTAATTCCACTTCGGAGCACAATATTCACATTCGGAACTTCCTCACATGGCTCAGACCTCATCATCTACAGGTTCTTAGTCAAGGGAGGTGGTAGCACTCCCTTGTCGCGTATCCTAACTATTAGCATAGGACAATCCTTCGTCTCATCATCAAACAAGGTACAATATAGACATGATGGGCATGTTGGATTCATACAATCGTGAGCATAATGTCCTGACCCTCCGCAATTGTAGCATATCAGTTGTTCGCGACCTCTTCCAGGTCCTCCTCCACCTCGGCCTTGTCCACGCCCCTAAAATCCAGTTCGCGTCATCACTGCACTCAGGTCTAGGGGCCACGATTCAGCTTGAACTCTGTAGGTTGGAGTTCTATCCATCATTAACTCATAGCTTCTACAAGTGCGCTCATCATGTCCTACTGACCTGCAAAATTTACAGCACGATTGCTACGAATTTTTTGTATACTTTTGTAACAAATGGTAGTTTTCTATAGCATGTTTCCCTCTTATTTGAAAAATCGAACACCACAAAGTAGGTGCCGCACTAGGTCCCACTTGCGCTTCCGGTCTTAACAGCATCGATCCTCCTCCCGCGAGGTAATTCACAAACAGCGCGCAGTGGTCCTTGTCATGACCCTGAGCCTTACATTTAATGCACCATACCTCTTTGCGCACTTTTGATCGAGTTGTCTTGTCCTGTTTCGGACTCTACATTTCAAGGCATAAATTTTTCAACTATGTGTGGATCTACTGAACTCCCAAGTTAGGATCATGTATTGGGGTCTCATACAACCTCATCGTGATTTCCAAGGCCTCCACCTAATTCATTAACCTCTATTGCGACAGCGCGTTCCTCAAATGTGTGTTAGCAATGCTACAAACCATTCGCAGTGTTGTCCATCCATCAAAGTCATATTAGCTTCGCGAATTGTGCACTTCAGCCTCTGATCCAACTCCCAAGGAGTATCACCTGGTAGCATTATGATCTCTTTGAACCCAATGATCAACTGCGCTTCTAACTTCAGCCTGCTAAATTCTTTATTTAGCGTAGTTTGGATATCTGTGATCCCCGCATTTGGATTGTCATTAGAATGCTTAATGTACCAGGTCAACGCACGGTCCTGCAGGGCGCTAACCAATGTTGATTTCTTTATATTCTCATATGTAACTCCCTATGCTTCCCATACGGCTCTTATCACGAACCAAAACTGGTCTGGATCCTCATTTCCTACTCCCTTGAACATAGGCAATTTTATCATGCTTGCCATGTTGACTCGCGGTGATGGCGAAGGTAGTATGGGTGAAGATGGAGGTGAAGGCGGTGAAGTTGGTGCCGTTATGGGTGGGGGTAGTATGCGTGGAATCCTTTGCCTTATCAAATGGATAACACTTTGTGGAGATACCTTTGTCAGCCCTTCCTCGTCCCCTTATGGAGGTGAAATCAAAGGGTTATTCTCTGGTCCCTTACTTCCTTCGTTTTGTAAGTTTTTCCACTTCGCGTAGCTCTAAACATCAAGGTAATTGCATAAACCTCTTTTCGCATAATAACATTCTAATCCAAGTATTCAGAGACTTTACATACTTACCTTGCGTCCTTTGAGGAAGTGTCACTCTAACTCGCTATAACTGACAGAAGTATCTACCGCAAATTCAGTAATAAATCCTCCTATAATCCGATCGTTTTAGTGATCAACATCGCACATGATCTTATCTTCTGATGCTTCCAATCTGTGTACCAACTCTGGGGTCCACACAATAGGACCGTCAAGCTTCCACCTCCCTTGGCTATCTGCTAGCTTCGCAATCCACTCGTACAACTCAATAGGGAAAGATGCGAAGAAGATTTCATGGATTTCTGTGTACAAGTAGTAGTCTAACCACTCTTCCTTTGATATTCGTGGATTCATGTCCTCCTGCGCCATGAATTAGTCAATTCTCCTACCCAACCAACCTTCAATTTCCTTCTTAGTTGGATTCCAATGATATGACATCAGACATCTCTATGCAGATTTTGGTCCCGGCGACGGAACCATTTGCTAGCTTGAGGGGACCTAACCCAGGTTTGGAGTTAATTAGCCAAAAAAATCCCTACATTACTGGCCCTTTCGGCAACAGCCTGCAGAGCGCAAACTGAGGTCTCACCCAAAGCAGTATGGGGGGATGCTGGAACCAAGTTTCTACACCCTTGAGATGTCTGAGGGGTCAGTTTAGTCCAACTATGAATAGCTTCGCACAAGTTACTTCCCGCACTGCCCTGACCTACGAGGCCATCGTGATCTATTATAATCGCCTTCGTGCAGCCCTAACTGGGGGCTAGGATGCTTTCATGCTGCTAAGGCAGCGATCTGCGCTAATTCCCCAAGTTACACCTCAGATCTTAATTATCTTCTTATAAATGTTAGTTAACTTCACGTAAATAGATACTTTGCCTTATATTCTCTTAGTCTACATAATCATATAATTTCACGCATATAAACAGTAAGAATGCAATTCATACCTGATATACTCAATGCATAAAACAGGAAAATATACATAGAAATGATATGAAACTTATCTTTATTACTTCTCCAAAGGTTACAGACTCAACTCAGCTTCAGTGGTCTGCACACTCAGTTGCGGACTACTAGGCCTTTGCACACTCAACTGCAGAGCCTTCTCCTACTCTATGACCCAAGACTAGACTCTACACTTAGATAAGACTCAATTCTTCAGCCTTCATTCATGGCTATTTCTTTTTTCGGTGATTTACAACTTAGAGCCTGACTCTATTTATACAATCCCATGGTACGCGGATCATGGGTGGATCCCTAAAACCAACATTACATTTACAAAAATGATGGTGGACAACCCTATGACTCATTTACAATTTCGCGCTCCGTGCCCACAAAACGTGGAGTCTTTACATCAGATTTGGTCAAAATTTGGGCTTTAAGCCCCAAAAATTCCCTTGGGGATCCTGCGTCCAACATATATATACAAGACAATATATTTATTAACTATTAAAGTATTGCATTTTTCATGTTTATTTACATGTTAAATCCAATATAAATGACTCAACATCACAATGATGTACAAAAATACTAGTTGAATAAGCAATTTTAACATCCATGGATTTTAAAATAGACAAATATAAAACAACTTAATATAATAACTTAATACTCTATTTCTTTGTATATAAAAACAATAAAGTGTGATAATATATCATTTTCGCATTATGTAAACAATTAAAAGAATACAACATTAATGAAATTTCAATATATGTTTTTATATATATATGAAAATTATCATAAATTTAGTTATTTATAAATTTAATTAATTACTTGATATTCCAAAAACTTAATTTACAAAATATATGAATAAATTCAAATTCACATTCATATTCACATGACTTTAAACAAAATTCCCTCTACTTTACAATGAGTGAAAATAATCAAAATATTTACTAAACATTTAATTCTTTTTGCAACCATCCACAATTTTAAGTAAAACCAATAAAACTTAACAATTTAGTCATTTGCCACAGTTAAAAATAATTAGAACCCAAAAAAACAAAGAACATGCTTAACAAAAAAGGTAAAAATAATCTTGATATAAAATGT
>APFE030200456.1:0-10810 GCA_000404065.3 Pinus taeda | reverse complement strand
TGATGCAGGAGCATCCAGCTCACCGTAATTGGGCAAAAAGAATTCCAACCAGGTTCGAAGGCTAGTGATCGATCGGACTGTTTAATTTTTACGGAAATAATTTTTCTTTTAGTTTGTTGTACAAAGTCAGTGAATTTAGACATCTCTTTTTATTTCAGTTAGAATTATTGTAGCTCAGTTATTAGTTAAGGAATGGTCCATTAAATTAGGGAAATAAGAGCCAACTGTTCCTACAAGTCTTGGAATGCCAAATGATTATAGTTATTAACAAAAATAATATTTCTGTAACCATATTCTGTATCAGTTGGATTAACTGTAAACATCAACTGAAAACAAAGAGGTATAAAAACAAATCAAATGTAACAGAGAGGGGTTCAGTTGAGTGGAGTTGAGTTGAATATTAAGAAAAAAGAAATAGAAACAGTCAGAGCATTCAAACAGAAAGTTATTTGTCCATCTGTACCATCTGTATAAATAATTGCTTAAGTGAATTTACGTTCTTTACTATCTGTTAAATTACCATACGAATAATATTCATCAATTTGCTATTGCAACTATTCAAATATGAGTCACGGTCACATATTAAACAACCAGACAAAGTCTTGGTAAATCTACAGCCACGAAAGACATACAACAATACTTTTATTTCACATACAGTCGAATCAAAATCCCAGTATATACATCAGAAATCGAAGGTTAAGAAGTCAAGTATGAGGAAAAGCCATTTCTTCCAGTGTTTGAAGACATAACAAGCAACCAACGAATAGAGACGAAATACCAATGCAAAGAGGTAACGATACTACACATTTTTCTTTTCATTTCAAAAATTTCATTTAGAAAGCTGAAAGACCACAGTTACAGTGACCATTGGTAGAGCCAGACCGATACTACGAAAAACAAAGTCCGCTAATATATATATAGAGTAGAGTACGACATATAGTCGGAAAAGCTTGTAAACCAGAAAACCCAGAACCGGGGTTTGACCAAAACCAACCAACAAATGGCTCCCAACTCTTATTACACTTAATACAGGAGCAAACGAAAAACAAATACAGCCAAGTAAATTCATACAGCGACCAAGGACTTGAACCAGAACATGGGTCTTTAGCATTAATCAAAACTACAACCAAACATTGGGGTTTCAGGCCTACCCAGAAAAAGAAACGACTGTACAAACTAAACGCTGGAAGACACGTCGCCCAGGTCACCAACAACGACTTGCAAAACACCAATTCATGTACATTAGAATGGACGATATGATGGGAATCCAAGGAGAATGCGAATGCCTGTAGGGAAATAAAAACACAGAGAATTTACCTAGAGAGTGCAACCGAATGCGACTGTATTACAACCTGATGAGCCTGAGTGACTGTCGACCAAAGGAACGAAGTGGGTTAGTTCCAGAACAAGAAGGCGAGCCATATTAAAACAGGGACAAGAGTATCTACCTTTTCCAAACGAAGGACGTGTGCCCGAAAATTCCTGTGCTTGCAAGCAAATACAGTGCCGCACTGTGAGAAAATCAAACAACCGCAAGCAAACAATACCCAACAAGATTCGAACCAGAGACAGTAAGGTTCCGGAAGAAATACAGCAAAACCACAGTGACTTCTACCGACGACTATCAAAACCCTGACCAAGAACCATAACATATATACAGATAGCAGATATAATAACCACAACCAGAGTTTAGCAATACATTTAGGAACCCACGCATACAAGGGAGAGAAGAATAAAACTACTCACCGAAGTCAAGCCACAGAACCAGGCCGAACAACCTTCAACACCAAATGCCATTGCCATTAAGCTTGCAAACAGGTTGAATAGTGGAGGAGTCGATTTTTTGACAGCACCAGGAGCCGAACATACCAACAGAACAAAGCATACAACATTCTACCAGAGAAAACCAAGAAACCCTCGGCTGGAGCAGAATTACCTCAGAGCGAAAACAACGAAGAACAATCAAGAAAATGTCGTAAAGGATTAGGGTTAATGCGCGAAGGGTGAATGGGAGAAATTCGAGGCGGAGTACAGGGTATTTACTCCCTACATTAACTCTCCATCTACCAACTTCACAAAAATCCCGCGGACATAATATTTTTGTTCGCCACGTATACTTTTCCATCCATGTATAAAGTGAAAAGTGTGTGCCAAGTGGGCTGGGTTAAACTAGAGTGGTATCAGAGCATTGAGTTGAAGAGATTTAAAAAAATGGATGTAGGTAGACGAGGATGAGGCCGAGGTGCTCGTAGAATGGTAGATGAGGCATTACGAGAAGAACTCAGAGTTCTTACTGCTCGGTTGGAAGCAGTAGAGGCAGGCAGGAGAAGAGATCCAGAAATGGGTGATGTGAGTGAAGAAGAAGTAGAAGTGGCAGCCGAGGGACCTGAAGGCGAATCAGCAGAAGTGAAATTACTGAAGTCTATCTTATTGTCGAACAGCAGACCAAAACCAGAACTCCTGACTTACGATGGTAGTTTGTCTATTGATGTTTTGTTAGATTGGATTAGTGAGATGGACAAGTATTTTGAATGCGAGGAAGTTAGTGAAGACCGTAGAGTCAAGTTTGCAGCAACAAAGCTGAAAGGAAACGCAGCTCTGTCGTGGGACAGTGTCCAGAATGAGAGAAATAGGTTAAACAAAACATCGATTAAAACTTGGACAAGGATGGTAGCTAAATTGAAGGGCAGATTTCTGCCAAGGGATTATCAAATTGCGTTACATAGACAGGTACAAAATTTGAGACAGAGGGGATTGACTATGAAGGAGTATACAGAGGAATTTTACCGAGTGAATTTGCGAGCCGGATACACAGAGGATACGACAGAAAAGACAGCCAGATATGTTAATGGACTGAGGATGGAAATTTTGGATGAAATAAGCATTTTGTCTCCAAATAATACTGAGGAGGCATACCAGAGCGCAATTAAAGCAGAGGAGAAAATTAACCGAAGATAGAATACCCAGAGAGGACGAGGGTCTACTAGAGGAAGAGGCCGGTCCTATGGCAGGGGCTGGACTGCCAGCAACAGCGAGGAAGCCAGCAGTTCGAGGACTTTGGGAACAGCAGAAAAAGGAGATGGAACGAGAGGTGGTAGATCGTTCCAACGCGGTAGAGGAAATGGCCGTGGAAGGGGAACTGGTTATCAATGTTATAGATGCCACAAGTGGGGGCACCGTTCGTTTGAGTGCCCAGAAATAGATTTAGATGGACAGCGAGGCGCATATGTGGCACAACTGGAGGAAGCAGCAGCACCCCCTCAAGAGGCAGAAAATGCCCCAGAAACGGGAGAAGCTTTAGTGCTGCATAAGGTATTACTGAAACCAGTTGATGAGAGTGTCGAACAGACGCAGCGGAAAGCTCTGTTCAGGACAATTTGCAAATCACAGGGTAAGTGTTGTAAGATGATAATCGACAGTGGAAGTACGGACAATTTGGTGTCCACAGAAATGGTGGAAAAGTTGGGGCTAAAGCATTTAAAACACCCCAGTCCGTATAGAGTTTCATGGCTACAAAAGGGGCACCAGTTACTAGTGGACGAGCAGAGTGAGGTTGAATTTCAAATAGGATGATATAAGGATAAAATTATTTGCGACATTATGCCGATGGACGTATGTCACATCTTATTGGATAGGCCTTGGCAATATGATAGGAAGGTGACACACGATGGAGTGATGAACTGTTATAAGTTCGAAAAAGATGGGGTCAGGCATACCCTTGTGCCTATCAGAGAAGAGAAGGAAACAACTAAAGTAAATGAACCAAGGCATTGCTAATGAGTGGAAAGCAATTTTTAAAACAGGTTGAGAACAATGAAATAAGTTATGTTGTAGTCAAGAAAACAAGGACAGTCCTCTTGCATACAGAGATAACAGATTTACCCATGGAAATACAACAGATGTTGGAAGAATTTACAGATATAGTAGTGGACGACTTGCCAGACAAGTTACCTCCCAAGCGGAGTATCAACCACCATATTGACTTCATACCTGGAGCCAGCTTACCAAATAAAGTAGCCTATCGAATGAGCCCCAAGGATAATGAGGAAATCAGGAAACAGGTGCAAGAACTATTGGACAAAGGTTTAATCAGAGAAAGTTTGAGCCCATGTGCTGTGCCAACAGTCCTCGCCCCCAAGAAGGGAGGAGAGTGGTGGATGTGCACCGATTCCAGGGCCATCAATAAAATCACCATCCGGTACAGATTTCCATTACCACGTATGGATGATATGATGGACTGTTTGAGTGGGGCAGCTTACTTCTCTAAAATAGACTTAAAAAGCAGATATCACCAGATTCGGATACGAGAAGGAGACGAGTGGAAGACAACTTTTAAAACAAATGAGGGATTATATGAATGGCTGGTCATGTCATTCAGGTTGAGCAATGCACCCAGCACATTTATGAGACTCATGAATGAGATGTTGAAGGAGTATATTGGGAAATTCGTAATAGTTTATTTGGATGACATCCTTATTTTCAGCAAGACGAAAGAAGAACACTTTTGGCATGTGCGCAAAGTGTTGGAAAAGCTACAACAAAACAAGTTATTAATAAATTCGAATAAATGTACATTTCTGCAAAGAGAATTAATTTATCTGGGATTTTTGATAGCAGAAAACGAATTAAAGATGGATCCGGAAAAGGTAACAGCAATAATAAATTGGCCGTCACCGAAAAATTTGTTTGAGGTACATAGTTTCCATGGATTGGCAAGTTTCTATAGGAAGTTTATTAAGAATTTTAGCAGATTTTGTGCTCCTATGTTGGAGACCATCAAAAATGCCAGCCAACCTTTTCGATGGACAGAAGTAGCAGAAATAAGTTTTCAACTATTGAAAAGGAAGACAACAGAAAGACCGATTCTCAGGCTACCAGATTTTCAGAAATTATTTTAGGTACGTTGTGATGCTAGTGGAACAGCGATCGGGGCTGTACTCAGTCAAGAGGACAGGCTTGTAGCATTTTTCAGTGAAAAATTGAATGAGAGTAGGCAGAAGTACTCCTCATATGACAAAGAATTTTATGCAGTGGTACAGGCTTTAAGACATTGGAGGCATTATTTGTTGGGGAACAAGTTCATACAGTTTTCAGACAATTCTGCATTACAATATGTAATGCAGCAACACAAACTCAATCATAAACATGCCAAATGGGTGGAGTACTTACAGAGTTTTACTTTTCTGCTGAAACATATCAGTGGACAAGCAAATAAGGTGGCCGACACACTAAGTAGAAAAGCTCTACTTTTGCAGGAGAGTGTTGTACAGGTTTTGGGTTTTGAACACTTACGAGATCTTTACAAAACAGATACATATTTTAGAGAAGCCTATGAGGCGTGCCAGAGCCCTTTGATAAGGGGTAATAGCCCTTGGTTAGATTACAATATACAGGAAAAATTGCTATTTAAGGGAGGACAACTGTGTATCCCCAACTGTTCCATGAGGGAGAATATTATTCGTGAAAAACACAGCGGGGGTTTGGCTGGGCTTCGTATAGATAAGACCTTGGAGCAATAGTTATTCTTTTTTGGCCAAGAATGCGACGAGACGTACAACGTTTTGTGACTAAGTGTAAGGTGTGTCAATTAGCGAAGGGACACAGCCAGAACACAGGATTATATACGCCATTACCTGTTGCAGGCAGGCCTTGGGATTCGGTGAGTTTAGATTTTGTTTTGGGACTGCCGAAAACGTAGAAAGGTTATGATTCAGTGATGGTAGTGGTGGATCCTTTCTCAAAAATGGCACATTTCATACCTTGTCGAAAAACTAGTGACGCCACTCACGTGGCCCACTTGTTTTTTAATGAGATTGTCAGATTACACGGGTTACCAACAACCATCCTATCAGACAGAGACGTGAAGTTCACGGGACATTTTTGGCATACCTTATGGAAAAAAATGAACACCCAATTAAGCTACAGTTCTGCTTATCACCAGCAAACCGACGGGAAAACAAAGGTTGTGAACAGAAGTTTGGGAAATCTCTTACGCAACTTAGTCGGGGAGAATTCTCGGATGTGGGATCGAGTGCTAGTGCAAGCAGAGTTTTCTTACAACGATTCGCCAAATCGTAGCACGAGTCTCAGTCCCTTTCAGATCCTATATGGCATGCACCCTCATGGAGTGCATGAACTTCGGGATCTTGGTTTACAAGAACGAAGGAGTGCGGATGGAGAATATTTTGCTAATGCAATGAGGGATTTACATGAATAGGTGAAAGCAAAATTACAGGACAGCAGCTCAAAATATAAAGAACATGCAGATCTAAAGAGAAGAGAAGTTCATTTTGAGGTAGGGGACGAAGTCCTGGTACACCTGCGTAAGGAACGTTTCCCTAAGGGTACGTACAATAAACTGAAGTACAAAAAGATAGGGCCTTGTAAGATCTTGCGAAAATTTTCGGCAAATGCCTATGAAATACAACTACCACCCGGAGTAGGCATATCACCTATCTTCAATGTGGCAGATCTGTTTCCGTATACAGATGATCTGTTGGAGGAAAAGAAAGATGAACCCAGAAAATCCACGCGGAACACCCAGGAAGACGGAGAAACTTGGAAAAGACAGATGCCTTATGTCCAACCTCCTGAGATCGAAGGCATCCTCAAAACTCAGGTAGTTAGACGTACTCGGTGGAAAAATTATTTTCAATACCTGGTCAAGTGGAAGAACCGTTCGATTGAGGACAGCTCATGGCTTGATGCCAGGCAGATTGAACGAACAGGAACATCGGTAGAGGAGCTCATGAACCGGAGTCATGATCTGTTTTCACCCCGGGAGCCTGATGCAGGAGCATCCAGCTCACCGTAATTGGGCAAAAGAATTCCAACTAGGTTTGAAGGCTAGTGATTGATTGGACTGTTTAATTTTTACGGAAATAATTTTTCTTTTAGTTTGTTTTACAAAGTCAGTGAATTTAGACATCTCTTTTTATTTCAGTTAGAATTATTGTAGCTCAGTTATTAGTTAAGGAATGGTCCATTAAATTAGGGAAATAAGAGCCAACTGTTCCTACAAGTCTTGGAATGCCAAATGATTATAGTTATTAACAAAAATAGTATTTCTTTAACCATATTCTGTATAAGTTGGATTAACTGAAAACAGAGAAGTATAAAAACAAATCAAATGTAACAGAGAAGGGTTCAGTTGAGTGGAGTTGAGTTGAATATTAAGAAAAAAGAAATAGAAACAGTCAGAGCATTCAAACAGAAAGTTATTTGTCCATCTGTACCATCTGTATAAATAATTGCCTAAGTGAATTTACGTTCTTTACTATCTGTTAAATTACCATACGAATAATATTCATCAATTTGCTATTGCAACTATTCAAATATGAGTCACGGTCACATATTAAACAACCAGACGAAGTCTTGGTAAATCTACAGCCACGAAAGACATACAGTAATACTTTTATTTTGCATACATTCGAATCAAAATCCTAGTATATACATCAGAAATCGAAGGTTAAGAAGTTGAGTATGAGGAACAGCCATTTCTTCCAGTGTTCGAAGACATAACAAGCAACCAACGAAGAGAGACAAAATACCAATGCAAAGAGGTAAGGATACTACACATTTTTCTTTTCATTTCAAAAATTTCATTTAGAAAGCCGAAAGACCGCAGTTACAGTGACCATTGGTAGAGCCAGACCGATACTATGAAAAACAAAGTCCGCTAATATATATATAGAGCAGAGTACGACATATAGTCGGAAAAGCTTGTAAACCAGAAAACCCAGAACCGGGGTTTGACCAAAACCAACCAACAAATGGCTCCCAACTCTTATTACACTTAATACAGGAGCAAACGAAAAACAAATACAGCCGAGTAAATTCATACAGCGACCAAGGACTTGAACCAGAACATGGATCTTTAGCATTAATCGAAACTACAACCAAACATTGGGGTTTCAGGCCTACCCAGAAAAAGAAACGACTGTACAAACTAAACGCTGGAAGACACGCCGCCCAGGTAACCAACAGCGACCTACAAAACACCAATTCATGTACATTAGAATGGACGATATGATGGAAATCCAAGGAGAATGCGAATGCCTGTAGGGAAATAAAAACACAGAGAATTTACCTGGAGAGCGCAGCCGAATGCAGCTGTATGACAACCTGAAGAGCCTGAGTGATTGTCGACCAAAGGAACGAAGTGGGTTAGTTCAAGAACAAGAAGGCGAGCCATATTGAAACAGGGACAAGAGTATCTACCTTTTCCAAACGGAGGACGTGTGCCTGAAAATTCCTGTGCTTGCAAGCAAATACAGTGCCGCACTGTGAGAAAATCAAACAACCACAAGCAAACAATACCCAACAAGATTCAAACCAGAGACAGCAAGGTTCCAGAAGAAATACAGCAAAACCACAGTGACTTTTATCGACGACTATCAAAACCCTGACCAAGAACCACAACATATATACAGATAGCAGATATAATAACCACAACCAGAGTTTAGCAATACATTCAGGAACCTGCGCATACAAGGGAGAGAAGAATAAAACTACTCACCGAAGTCAAGCCACAAAACCAGGCCGAACAGCCTTCAACACCAAATTCCATTGCCATTAAGCTTGCAAACAGGTTGAATAGCGGAGGAGTCGAGTTTTTGACAGCACCAGGAGTCGAACATACCAACAGAATAGAGCATACAACATTCTACCAGAGAAAACCAAGAAACCCTCGGCTGGAGCAGAATTACCTTAGAGCGAAAACAACGAAGAACAATCGAGAAAATGCCGTAAAGGATTAGGTTTAAGGCACGAAGGGTGAACGGGAGCAATTCGAGGCGGAGTACAGGGTATTTACTCCCTGCATTAACTCTCCATCTACCAACTTCACAAAAATCCTGCGGACATAAGATTTTTGTTCGCCACGTATACTTTTCCATCCACGTATAAAGTGCAAAGTGTGTGCGAAGTGGGCTGGGTTACACCATTTTATTTTTATTTGGATTTTATTTTTCAAAATACACTTGGCTTCATAAAACTATAATTAATAAATCAAATGATTGAAACAACAATTTTTTAGTTAATAGATTTGTTCTTCTAAGACATTTTGGCATTAAAAAATCATAAAGGGGTCCTATAGCTATACAAATCATTTAAATCATAGATATCCATATTAAGATGACTCGATAATTAAACCTTAAATTACACCCAACATTTAAGAATTTTTTTTTGGGGAAAATCCTATCATTATTCTTTGAATACCAAATGCACTTTCAACCACTTTATCCAAGAATGATACCAGAAGAAAACATATTTTATAATTTTTAAATTATCTTGGAGTATTACTTATAAAAACATATTTGGAATTGGGTAGAAGCTTAATGTGTGAACCATTTGCCCTTCTTGGAGCTTGGATATCTGGATGCATTTCAACTAAGATAATATCTAGATCCAGGAAAAATTCCAAGTGTGGACATCAAATTCCTCGATGTTGAATTCCCAGGTGCTTTTCTAAATAACTAAATAACAAACCCTCAAAAGGGTGTGTGCCTTAAAATATAATTTTGATATATTTCTTTGTGTGTAGTCTCAACCTAATAAATGAAACTTGTATGTTTGGGATGCGCATATATCTGAATATAAAAAACCTAGGGTACTTCCAAATACATTTTAAGTTTTAAAGGTGCAAAACCATTCATAATTGGATTACTTTAAAATGAATTATTGATTCACATGGTTTAGAAAAAAAAAAAAAAATGAGTTAAATGTGGTTTAAACTGTAAAAACACATGTGGCGAATAATTTAACCCTATACCATGATGAAGCATTGTATTTTTTAAATTATTTCCTTGAATACACATGATCTGAATTTAATCAATCCATATTTTCAAAAAAATCTCTAACTACGAGACTATTTTCTTCTTGGAAAATATTGACTTGTTACTTGTATATTTTCTTCTTGTTATTGCAAAATACTACCAACTCGTGACAATTCCTAAAAAAACTTATTTTCTGCTTGCTTGTTGCTTCTTGTAAGTATTTAAATTCATTTGGTTCTTGGTTATTTTATTATTTGAAATTCCGTTAATTAGAAGAAAATATTTTTATGTTAATTATCTGAAAGTTTTAGGTTTAAAGCTCTTGAACCAAAACTTAAATAGAAACCAATCAAAACAGAATAAGAGGATAATGAATACTGAGTTTACCATAATTTTAATTTTTCACGTTGCACATATACAACATATAGCACTGGTGTAAGAGGGACTTTGAGTTGGGAAGAAATGTATGAGTTTTTGGAGGCTGGAAATTTTGAAGAAGAAACAAAAGATGATGTTGATGACTATGTTGATATTAATGTTGCAGGCGCATCCTTAAATATGATTGACTGAGAGGTCAAAATATTTTACCAAAAGAGTTTGTTCCTCAATAAGTGGCATTGTTAGGATAGAAGTTGGTTTTGATTGCCATGTAATCTATTAAATGTAGCTAATTGTTGTAATTTGTTCCATTATGCCAAGAATGGTCCATCCGATCCTATTTGTGTGGATATAGAGTGACCTATGATGTATTAGTTATCATTTTCTTGAATCAATAAAGATAATTAGAGAGTGTGGTGAGAGTGAATTTTCCAGACAAATTTTCTAACCAATCCTTCTGCAATCATTTTTGTTTCATTGATTTCATATATGTAAGTGTTGTAGAGGTCTATGTTATGCCCCAGACTTTGTTTGAATCCCCACAAACATAATTAGAGACAAGTCAGGTCATCACTTAACACATGTGAGAGTTAAGTCTGTAGAAATGGAAGAGGAGGAGCGACAGTAATAACCAGGGCGAGTCGAAGAATGTAAGT
>APFE030200455.1:51206-64207 GCA_000404065.3 Pinus taeda | reverse complement strand
GTTCCTTGCTCTCTCTAGCTTTCAGAAGTTCAAAGTATTTCAAATGGACGTGAAATCAGCCTTTCTGAATGGAGACTTAGAAGAAGAAGTGTACATTGAGGATACAGATGGATTCATCCTTGGTAATGATCCAAATCTTGTATGCATACTAAAGAAGGCTCTCTATGGTCTCAAACAAGCTCCAAGGGCTTGGTACTATCGTCTAGACAAATACTTTCATCAACAAGGTTTTTCAAAAGGATCAGCAGATAGCAATATTTATATAAAAATTGAAAATAAAAAATTGCTAATACTTGTTGTGTATGTAGATGATATCGTCTTTGGCAGCAATGAAGAAGCTATGAGTCAAAAATTTGCCTTGGTGATGCAGAAGGAATTCGAAATGTCTTTGCTTGGAGAACTGACATATTTTCTTGGTTTACAAATCCAAGAAAATAAAGGCGGTATATTTTTATCTCAAATCAAGTATCTCAAGCAGATCTTGAAGAAGCATGGCATGGAGGATTCGAAACCAGTATGCACTCCTATGGTCACATGATATAGCCTCAGTGAAAATGATGAATCAGCAGCAGTGCATCAACCAACCTATAGGTCCATGATTGGAAGTTTGCTCTATTTAACAGGTACCCGAACAGACATCCTGCATGCAGTAGGAATGGTTGGAAGATTTCAGGCAAATCCTAAGGAAACTCATCTTCAGGTAGTAAAGATAATTTTCAAGTATCTTCGAGGAACTCAAAACTATGGCCTATGGTATCCTAGAGATGCAAATCTCACTCTTCATGCTTATACAGATGCAGATTGGGTTGGAAGCGTGGATAATAGAAAAAGCATTAGTGGTGGTGCATTCTTTATGGGTTCCAGATTAGTTTCTTGGTTCAACAAGAAACATAGTTCTATTGCATTATCTACAGCTGAAGCAGAATATGTGGCTGCTGCATCTTGTTACACTCAACTCCTTTGGATGATGCAAACCTTGCAGGATTTTCAAATCACTTGTACACCACCTATCTCCATCTTATGTGATAATACAAGTGCAATTAGCATTTCAAAGAACCCAGTCATGCATTCAAAGACCAAGCACATACCGATCAAGTATCATTTTCTCTAGGAACAAGTGCTGGAACAAAAGGTCAAATTGGAATATGTTCCCTTGAAGGAACAAGTTGCTAATATTTTCACCAAACCATTGCCCAGGGAGACATTTGAAAACCTCAGACAGAAGCTGGGGGTTGTTGATGCATCATCCTGCTGTTGAATCTTGTCTGTTGTACGCAGGTGGATACATGTACATTTTCCGGTCTATGTGGGTCGAATGGGTCTATCAGAGATCATCTGGCATAGGTTCAGGGGGAGCATATATTCTTCTAATGATGCATTGTTGGCATTATCTTAGAAGTCCTTGGTTTAATTTCTCAAGAGTTTTCTGGGGGAGTAGATCAATGTGTGTTGGTTTGAAGGTTGATTCTGCTAATAGTTGTTCTTGTCTTTATGTCATGTACTTATTTTCATATCAAGGTCATGTAACGGCCTATTTTCATTTCCCCACTATGCTTGGGATGAATGAGTTTTGTTTATCTTATGTATTCCCACTTGGATGGGAGATGGATGTATGTATGAGTCTTGATGATAGGAAGGTTACTTATAATGTTTGGAGTCATGTTCTTTCTTGTAGAACATCTTTTTGCAGACAGCATTTCAGCACAGAGCATATACAAAGGGCTAGCTCGTTCAAAGTTTCCAGCAGGTACTCAGGGGGAGTATGCTAGTCTGCCCCTTTGCCCTTGATGTCAAAGGGGGAGAGTGATTGGTTGTTGTTGCCATCAAGTCCAAAGGGGGGGATTGTTGGCATTATGATACATATGTTGTACTTGATGGCAACCCACTCATCTCAGATGATAAATTATAGTGCAGCAAAGTTATTTTCTCGTTCCGCAGGTGCTCAGATCAAAAGGTGCGAATTGAAAAGTTCACGCACTTTCATGCAGAGAAAAGTTCCTTTCATGCAGAGAAAATTTCACGCACTTTCATGTAGAGAAAAGTTCTCGCACTTTCATGCAAGGAAAAGCACACACACATGGGAAATCTTATGGTTGGTTCATGGTATTTAGTCCTTGGTATTTGAACCTATGGTTTTGGGCCATGGTATCTCGTCATAAGTGTTGATCCCAAGTATTGGGTCCATGGTATTGAATTGTTATGGTTTTTGTTCTGTGGTATTGTGAAAGGACTAAGGCTATACAAGAGGAAGGAGATCATCTGGCAAGGCATCTTCCGAATTATTGAATATCTGATAAAGTGCTAGATCTGGAATACTGTGATTGGGTTATGGTGCAGATATGGATCTGAATGAAGAAGGAACCTGAGCGCAAGGAGAAGGATAAGTTCTATTGATGGGTCAAAATATTAAGGCTGGAATAGTGGTATCTCTATATGTTTTGATCTATGATATGTGGCGCACATTTGATCTATAAATATGATAATCTGGGTTAACTAATATCTGAATGTTTGAAAGAATGAATTTATAGATCTGTACACAGGTTTCTGAATAGTGAAGTAGCGTACATCTCTTGATTTATGTTCTAGATGCTTCTGTTTATTGCTACAGTGTTCTGGGTTCAGAAGTGGGGTGTGATTACTGTTATTATGATTTGGGTACATTCTTCAAAGAAGTGTTTATTTTGATTCAGTTTTGATTGGTGAAAAGGTGATTAGTTGATGCAGAAATTCTTGATGTTTGATTGATGTTATTTGTCGATCCAGTCTAAAAATTTATGAAACGTGGTACCTAGAAAGAAGAGAAGGTTGTAGTCTTCTGCAGGTAGCAGCCTGCGTACTAGTATCTCAACTAGTACAAGAACTAAGGGGGTTGTAGCTCCCTTCCAGGAGAGGTTGGAAAACGAGAGAGGGTTGTAGCTCTCTGTAGGTAGCAACATGCGTACTGGTAAAGAACTACACCAGTACAGAATCATTGTAAAAAGAAGTTTATAATTGAAAAGATAGAGAAATATTGCAGCAGGTGGTTTTCACCCACATTGGGTTTCCACTTTATATCTTGTATTCTTGTGTGTGATTGTCTTCTGCTCTATTTTTCTATTCATGGTTACTGTTTATATGACCCTGATGCACAGATTAATGTTCAACATCTGTAGAATATTTTAAATTATAAGTCTGTATGGTATACGCGGGTTTCCTTATCTGCAATTGCATATATATGCGCTTTTCCTTATCTGCAATTTCATATATACGCGGCTTTCTCTAATTGAAGTAGCGTATATGTTCTGGGTTTGAAAAAGAAAATAATTGACCAGATAATACTGATGCACCCCCCCTCTCAGTATTATTTTCAACATATATATATATATATAATATATATATTATATATATATATATATAATAGAGGGGAATCAAAATTTCATAAGTTATTGTTCAACTCCGAATCCATTTTGACTTAACATCCTACCCATACTCCTTTTCTAACTATTTTAACATTTGACTGAAAGGAGAAAAGAAATCATGTTTTCTTCTGCCTCTATATATGTTTCAATACTTATTCGCAACAATTCTTAATTCAATATACTTCACAAATAAAAAATGATATCAACATAGAGAAATTTTGTTTTTAATAGAAAAATTAAAACAAATATACAGGGAGAAATACTGACTTGAGTAAATTTCTGGGAAATAGATAACTAAATACTTGTCTCCTCCCAACCTTAACACAACTCTTGCTAGTCCCCTCCGAGCAACTAGACCCACAATTCCCTTTCTGTATTTCTCTTTTTGCTTCTCTTCAGTCTCTCCAGTCCTTCTCTCAGGAAAATTATAAGACAAAAGCCAAAAATTATAGAGATATTATCAATCTACCACTCTTTAGGTGGTTATTAACTTCCTCCACCTCACCAACAGGTGGCAGATAGTTAGCTACTCATTAATGTTCTCATGTTTCCCATTCTTGAGGACAACTTTCTGTATTCTACAAAACATTAGATTGACTAATATTGTGATTTTAGAATTAAATCCAAACACCCAGATTGGATGCTTAGTGTTTTATGGATTATTTCCTTCTGCAGACAAAGGAAAACTCCCTAGATCTAGTGGCATGATCTAGAAACAACCAAGACAAAATTTCTTTTCTTTCCTTAGAGAAATTTGTAATATGGAAGAAATACTTACTTGGAAATCAATGTAGACTCTCTTCTTCTCCCCGCTTGCAATCTTTACCTCCAAAATCAAATGCTATAAGTGGAACCTACAAAATGTCTAAAACAAGCAAGAGAACTAAAACGTATAAATGGCATATACAAATATCACTAAAAAATAAGCCAAGGGTTCATTATTCTACATATGCATAAAATAGACATACTGTATAGGAAGACAAGACATTTTTGTATTATTGAAAGTAGGAGAAGATTAAAACCCTTTGAAAACCTTGACCTTGTAGATATCTCCCAGCCAACTGTCCTTCATTTGTCACAAAGAAAGTCTTCAATCATTCCTCAAGTACATGGATGGATTATGGACCTCTAAACACAACTGGGAAACATTAGGGCATAACTACGAGTCTCCAAAAGCAAACCGAGTCCCAATAGTAGGTAATGCATTTATAGGAGAAGCGAGGAGATTGTAGATCCATTAGACTAGGGTAATATCCACTATAGAAGGGGATAAGCTTCATGGGATAAGAGATAGACATCATTTGTAGGATTTCGAGGACATCCTTAAAAGAGAATGGAAACTTCCATGATAGAATCCTCTAGAAGTGAAAGCTTCAAAATTATTTTTATTTTTTCCCTCATTTCAAGGGCCATCATACTTGCAATGAAAACAACCTGCGTTGACCAATGCTTTTCCCTTTGATGAAAATTGTGTCATTGCACTGTATGAACTAAGAAAGTGCGATGGGGAGCTAGATTAGGGTTTTTAACCAATAGAATGCATAATTCTTGGAACTTCTGGAAAGGGGTCATTTTGCCTTTGCAGAGGATGATTGCAAGCTATGAATGGATGATGATTGATTCGGTTTCAAGATCATTTGGTTGAATGTGACAAAATGTACTATAACACCTAAGACTTGTTGTGAATAAGTTGCAACCCTTTTCCTCTTTCAACCATCTGTACTTAATCATAAATATCTCAAATTGTCTTTATTCATAAAATAAAACATAATTACAACTTTTCAAACAATAATTTTACATAAGTTATTATCAATAAAATTAATGATAATTAAGTGTTTATCTTTCTTTTAAAGTAACATGCTAAATTTAAACTTATACACATTTAATTACAATAAAATTCCTTCAGTTGAGGGATATCACATCCTCCCCTGCTTAAATTTGACATTGTCCTAATGTCCCAATCAATACTTTCTTTTGGAAACCATTTCAAAATTTAAGCCGTAAAAGGGTAAGCTTACTTGAAAGAATCCTCTAATTCCTAGGTTGGTTCCTCTGGAGTGAAATGTTTCCATTGAACTTTCAACTATACTACATCTCTACTTCGTAGTGTAACCACCTCCTATCTAGAATACACATTGGTTCTGCTCGGAACTCTCCCTTTGGTTCCACCTGTACAACATGCCAATCAATCACATGAGAAGGATCGTGTACATACTTTTTCAATAATGAAACATGAAACAAATTATGAATCCTAATGTTGGCTAGTAGGGCTAGTTGGTAAGCAATACATCCAACTCTAGCTAACACTTCAAAGGGTCCACAATATCTAGGAATAACTTAGCACAACTGCCAAGTATGAGTGCACTTTTCCTAGGTTTGACCTTCAAGTATACATGATCTCCCACATTGAATTATTTCTAAGTTCTTGTCAAGTATGCATAGATTTTCTGATGATATTGGGAGGTTTTCATATTCTGTTTGACTTGTTTGACTATTTCTTCCATTTCCTTTAACATTTCTGGACCTAGTATTAATCTATCCTCACAATGATCCCAAATTAATGGTACTTTGCATCTTCTTCCATACATGACTTCAAAGGACTCATTTTTAAAGAGGTTTGATAACCATTGTTGTAGGAAAATTTAGCTAGATGCAAATAGTCTTCCCATTTAGTTTGCTTGTTTTGCACGTACATCCTTAAAATGTCCTCTAATATTTCATTGGTCCTTTCTGTTTGACCATCAATTTGAGGATGATAATATGTATTAAAGTTCAACTTGGTTCCCAACTTTTAAATAGTCCTTTCCAAATTTTAGAGGTGATCTTTGCATCTCTATATGATATCACAACCTTAGGCACCCCATGAAGTTTGGAAATTTCCCTCATGAAGATTTCTACAATGTTTATATCCTTAAAAGTAGATTTGACTGGAATAAAGTGTGCTACTTTATTGATATTATCAACTACAATCATGATGACATCATGTTGTTTTCTACTTCTTGGTAGCCCAATAATAAAATCCATTGAAATGATTTCCAATTTCCACTGTGGAATGGGTAATGGTTATAGTAATCCAAGAGATTGTTGATGAGATGCCTTGACTTGCTCGCATTCTAGACATCTTTCTACATATTCAACTGTCTCATTCTTCATATTTTTCCAATAAAATCCTTTCTTAACATAGTGGCAAAATTTTTAAAACTTGGATGACCAATTGTTGGCCTCTTATGCAACTCATCTAGGACAAAAATTTTCAAATTTATGTCATTTGGTATGTAAATTTTGTCTCTAAACAACTATAAATCTTGACTTTTAACTGAAAAATCAACTTCCTCTCCTTCCAATTTATCAAGTTTTTGTACACATTTTCTTTAATTTTTAGATATTCTAAATCAGATTTTCCAGTTGTTTTGACTCTTTCTACCAATCTGTTGAGAAATTGATTACTGTTGTATTGCAAATTTGATTAAGTTTTCTGCTTAAAGAATAAACTATCTTATTTTGTTTCCCTTTTATGTGTGTAATCTCAAAATCATACTCTCCAATAAATGCTAACCATATTTATTGTCTTGCATTTAAAATAGGCTGATCAAATAGGTATTTGAGACTCACATTATCTATCCTTTAGCTCAAATTTTCTTCCTATTAAGTAGTATCTCCACATTTTGAATGCATAAACTATTGTTGCTGATTCCAGATCATGCGTAGCATAGTTTTTCTCACATTCCTTAAATTTTATGGATTCATAGCAAATAACATGACCATCCTGAATTAAAAATCCACCTAGGCCATGTTTACTTGCATTTGTACAAGCCACAAATTCCTAATTGGGATCATCTAGTTTTAGACTTGGAACTATAGTCAAAATCTATTTCAGTTTGTCAAAACTAGCTTGACATTTATGACTCCATTCAAACATGATTCCCTTTTTTTTAGATTAGTGATTAGATAATAAAGTTTAGAGACCCCCTCTATGAATCTCCTATAATAACCTGTGATGCCCATAAAAGATTTGACTTATTCCACATTCTTAGATGTTTAACACTCTGCAATTGCTTTTATCTTCTCAATATCTACAACAATTCCTTCTTCTGATATTACCGTCCTAGATAATGAATTTGTTGCTAGTAAAATGAACATTTTCTATATTTAGCAGATAGTTCATTGTTTCTTAGAGTTTGGAGGACCATCTTCAAATGTTTGTCATGCACTTCCTTACTATTTGAATATACTAGAATATCGTCTATGAATATAATAACAAATTTATTTAGGAATGGTCTTAATACATTGTTCATGAGACACATGAATGTAGCAAGTGCATTTTTCGACCCAAATGGTAGTACTACAAAATCATATTGCCCATAACATGTACAAAACACTTCCTTGTGTATGTCTTCATCCTTAATTATGATTTGATGGTATCCTTAACTCAGTCAGTTTTAGAGAATATGGAAGCCCTTCTAACTTGATCAAGTAAATCATCTATTCTTGGCAAGGGGTATTTATTTTTGATAGTCATCTTATTCAACTATCTATAATCTATGCACAATCTCAATGTTCCATTTTTATTTTTTAAAAATAACACAAGTGCTCGCTAAGGGGACACTTGGTCTTATGTAAATTTTGTCCAAAAATTCTTGCAACTGAATCTTCAACTCCTTTAATTCAAGAATACTCATTCTATATGGGGCCTTGGAAACTGAAACAACACTAGGTATAAGATCAATGGAAAATTCAATGTACCTCATTGGAGGAAGTCTTGGTTTTTCTTCTGGAAATACATCCTTGAACTTTTCCAATACATGATATTATGCTAATGATGGTTGTTGTTTATTTTAAGACATATATTGCACTTGGACAATGAATAAGCGGCGACATTTCCTACCATATTTCTTCATTTGTAATTTTTTTTTTCACAAATAACACAGGTTCTCCCCAAGGAGACACACTTGGTATTATGTACTTTCTATCCAACAATTCTTGCAATTCAATATTCTAATCCATTAATTCAGGAATACTCATTTTGTATGGGGCCTTGGAAACTTGAAAAACACCAGGTATGAGATCAATGGTAAATTCAATGTCCCTCCTCGGATGAAGTCTTGGTTTTTCTTCTGGAAATACATCCTTGAATTCTTCCAATACAGGATATCCTACTCATGATGGTTTCTGTTTATTTTTAGATAGATCTTGCTCTTGGACAATGAATAATTGGCAACCTTTCCTAGCATATTTCTTCATTTGACAACAAAAAATTACATCACGTGATTTTTTCTTGGAATTCCTTGAACCATGCAAGCTTTTCCTCCATCATCAACATAGGTAAAGGACTTCTCTAAGAAATTTAATATTAATTTATGTGCTTCTAAACAATGCATTCCTATAGGGATATCATAAGATCTTAATGGAAAAATATTAAGATTGAGGACTTTGCATTCCATTAAGTTCTAAGGCGCAACTCTTACTAATTTCAGTTACTTTTCTTTTAGTTCTCGTGGCTAGATATACTAACCAAGGCTTATGATATTTTTCCTTTCTAAGTTTACACTAATCAACTACAAAAATAGGAATATAATTCAAGATAGATCATGGATCTATAAGTACAAATACATTTTTGTCAAAGATCTTACCTTGGAATTCAACCATAGTTGACTAATGGTCTACTTGTCTCCCATTCAATGCAACACTAATTTTGTGTATATTACAGGCCATATCATTTAATGTTGATGCTTTCTAAACCTGATTTAGCATTCAGGGGATTCCATGGACAATCTATCCATAGGGGATTTTCACCACAACCCCAACATTTAATGGGTGGTCTCACTTTCTCACTGAAAATTTTACTTCCTATAACAAATCCCCCACTTTGCCCAATATTCTTCTATTGATTAAGATTTCTGTTATAGTTTCCTGCTTGTACAATTTTAGTAAAAGTGGAACTTTTAAACCCCTTTATTTTGTTGTTGAATTTTTCAAGTTTCTTTGACACCCATCATTTATAACTTTCCCCTTTTTTCTTGCTCTAGTTGAAACATAGTTTTACTTTTTCAATGATCTCATCCATTATTTTTGGTTGATCAAATTCAATTCTTTCTCTATATGAGAAATGTATACAAGTGACAAATCTTTAGATTTTTTCTTTCTCTTCTTTGAAGTATAGAACATATCTCAATAGACTCATGAATTTGTTAACAAATTCATCCATATTAAGTTATCCTAGTTTCAAATCATGGAACTCCCTAACTTTCTCATCAAAATATCTCTTAGTTAAATTCTTCTTTTTGAATTCTTTTATGAAAAATTTCCAAGTCAAATCCTTGTTTCTAATTATTTTAACTTCTTTGTTTTCTTCCCACCATAAGGTTTCCTTACCAATTAACTGGTAGGTGGCCAACCTTGCCTTAACATTACTTGGATAATTGTATACTTCAAGGTATTTAGACATATTGTGGAGCCATGCTTCTACTCCTTGTTCACCATCGAAATTGGGAGGTCTAATTTTCTTAAATTCTCCCTGCAATTGAGATGTTGCTTTTCTTTTTCTGGATGAAGAAATGTTGCTACTTGATTCATCTTCATCACTAGACTCATTGGTTTTATTATTAGCATAAGTTTCTAAATTCCTTCTTCTTGTAGTGCTAAAAAATTTACTTGTAGGTCTCTTCCTATGAGTCTTTTACTGTCTTTTTGCTTCTCTAATTTTCTTAACATGTATCCATTGATTTCTTCTTGGTCTTCTCTAACTTTGACCAACTTTTCCTATTTTGATTTAATATCATCCAGATCAGTTTTTATATTCCTTATTACCTACAACAATTCAATATCTTTCCTTTATGCATTGTTGGTTTCACCTCCAACCATTCGCAATTTAGTACCATGTTTTGCATAACCCCTTGGTGATCCCACAAAGGTTTTTCCATTAAATTCTTCTTCCATTTTCAGTTCCCTAGCGGTTTTTATAAAATATGTTCATGACAAGTATACCAATTTTAGTTTCAGGACCCAAAGGTGGCCCAATTATGTAACTACAACTCTAATACCACTGGTAAAGACTCTAATAAACTACCTTTTTTTAACTTATAATATTGAGAGTTAAAAATTTATCATTTTACTTAATTAAGAAATAACATGGGAAATGTTTACTTAAGTAAATATACAACATTATTTATCTCTTTAATATACCTACACTATACAACGTGTAGGAAGTGTGAACAATATCTAATATTATCCTTGTTTACTTGCATGAGCTTCACCTCTAGTTGAATATTAGAGGGTATCTCTTACTTGGTGTAAATGTATACACTAACTATATTGATTTTAAACAAAATAGTGGGTTTCCAACCCTTCCTTATTCAACAAGGGTAGGAAGTGTGAACAATATCTAATATTATCCTTGTTTACTTGCATGAGCTTCACCTCTAGTTGAATATTATAGGGTATCTCTTACTTAGTGTAAATATATACACTAACTATATTGATTTTAAACAAAAGAAAAATAGTAAGTTTCCAACCCTTCCTTATTCAACAACTGTAGGAAGTGTGAACAATATCTAATATTATCCTTGTTTACTTGCATGAGTACATATAATATATATAAATGACACAAATTTATAGATATTAATCCCTTTCATATTTCATATCAACTAAGATATATGTTTATAATATTATCCTTGTTTACTTGCATGAGTACATATAATATATATAAATGACACAAATTGATAGATATTAATCCCTTTCATATTTCATATCAACTAAGATATATGTTTATTATCAATTAAGATATATGTTTATAATGTCTTTGGGTATGTAAATACCATGTCGAGTTTCGAGTTACAACTACTAAACATCTTTCATGCCACGATTAATACATGGCTAGCACCTTAATACTTGAATACATGTGGTAAATTAATTTTTGTTTGGCATGACTGCTACCCTATTGATACGTTCGAAAATTTCCGATGTTTTCTGGAGAGTTCTACGTATTACATGGCCTTTTCTCAATGTGCCACCTATGTATTTATTGACCTACCCGATCAATAATTGATATTGTTTACCTTTAATTTGACGGTGTAATATTTATCTAGGGTTTCAATTACCCTAATTACTACCTCTTTGCTCCGATCATTCCGTCATTCTGTCGAGGGCTTCTCACCAAATCTGCCGATCCATGGTTAGGGTTTTACTGTGACAAACTTTCTTTCAACGATTTTTCTACAATGATTACACTCTTCTGTTGACATTCCATATGTTGTCAGAATGGAGAGTGCTCTCCACATTTCTTCTTTTGTCAACAAAGGTAATTTAATTTGCATAACCAGTTATTAATGTAGAGTTCCTTTATCGCACTTATTTGTCTTCGAATCTTAATGGTTTATCATATATATGCATGCCTTAGTATAGTGGTGTGGTTTCACTGTGAGTCATATGGGCGAAGTTTCTGCAGACGGAAGTTCAAATCTCATGGAGTACAATGACTTGCTGTGGTGGAAGCTAAAGGGTTGATTCTCCAATAGAAACTTAGTATACCAGCCTTGCTGGTGATTAGCTATGCTCTTGATGTTATAGTGACAGCTATGAGATTTGATCCTGGGTTTCCCATAAATTAGAAGTAACAAAGGTTTGTATTTTCCTTTGCATCTATATAATTATATAGTTATTAAATGCAGAAGCTTAGGATTCCTAGACTTTTCATGCCGACAAGGTATTAGTAATTCTCATTTTCAATGCCTGTTCACAATTTTGAGTTTACAGTTTGCATAGTCTTACAGTTGTATACTATTCCTCTTATTTTTTTTGGTTGCTATTGGAATCTTATAGGTCGCATGAATAACTTTGGTAGGGAAACAATCTCCCAAATTTGTACTAGGTTTCCTTTACAAAAACATTCTCTATGGTAATTGAGAGATAAGGGTTTGGTTTACACGTTCTTCAGTTAAGGAAAAAATTCCGGTAGCCTATTCTCCATACTATTTATCGAATTTCCTTTTTGTAATTGAGTCATTCTCTGCTAGTGATACAAAATGGCTCACAACCTTAACGATAATTTCTCTAGATATTTACCATATTTTTTTTTATTTCGTAAGTAATCCTTTTTGGGTCCATCTTAGAACTCGAAGTACCATTCCAAAGCTATTCTTTATTTTTCAATTAAAAATAAATTGTGATATTATATCAATCACTGTAAAATTTCACTATTTTTTCCCGCTCTAGAATCTATATGAGGGTTTTAGAATTCTGGATCTCCATTTATTTTTCTACTGAGTTGTTTATTCTGGCTTTTTCCCATTTTTATTTTAATCTAAGTCTATAAAGACTGACACCCTTGCACTATTTTCTCAATGTCAGAATTATCATTTTGTCTCTTCTAGTTAAATTCATATTCCCTTAATTAACCGTTCATTCTTACTTAGGGCTTCTTCACTGGTGAAAATTACCCTTCTTTTCCGATTCCTTTAAAAAAAATAATATGAATCCTTTTCAATTGATGATAATATTTTAACATTTTTCTAGTATCTATGTGACTAGGGGATTCTAGGTTTTACTACCATTCATTCGAATTTCGTTTACTCATGTACAATGTATTTTAAGGGTACTATCCAGTAT
>APFE030200455.1:3281-51186 GCA_000404065.3 Pinus taeda | reverse complement strand
CATCCGTATTAGGGCCGAGTATTACAGGTAAGGTTGCTATTAGGTTGTGTATTTATGTATTTAATTCCTAGCCTATGCTAAACAAATACTAATTACCTTTCGATATTCTCTGTGTTCCAGTTGCTTTTCAACCGTTGACATTGGTGAACTTATTTAAAGCAACAACTACTTTCAATAATTATTATGATTTTTATATCTTTATTCCAGGTCCTCCGTCTAGCTCCTTTTTCTTGAGATCCTGAAGCTTGCTCCAACATATGTTATTGTTTTTTTTTATATCCCTATATGGGATTAACCAAATATATTTTTAATTTTTATTTTATTTTTATGGTATTAAGACAATATATAGGCATCAAACCATATTGTAATCATGCTTTATACGTTCTTAACACAAAAAAATGTTTCCATATTTTCTCTTGTATAGAGATTCGGTGTTTTTCAGTTGTAAAACTGTGATGAGAATGGTGATAGTAAAATTATTTCTATCATTATGTTAAACTCTCTTCCAATGTACAATTTTACTAAATTTATATAGTCTACCCAAAGATTGTTCAATAATGTATCTTTTTTCTTATAATAATGCTAAGTATCCTTTCTAATATATATAAAATTATAATTTGTCTCTTATATATTTATCTTCACATATTATTTGTAATTTGTTTACCAATTCAAGTATCTCAACGAAACCAGTAACGTATAATAATTCCTCTTTTTCAATATATATATACATGTATATATTAATAGTAACTCACCAATAATTTGTAATGAGATTGAATTCTCACCAAGGAACTTCTCTTTTCTGTTTTCCGAAATATATATATATATATTATATATATATATATATGAGAAATCAATTTTTCATAAACTATTAATCAATTACGAATCCATTTTGACTTAACATCCTACTCATACTCTTTTTTTTATTATTTTAACATTCAACATCCTACTCATACTCCTTTTCTGATTATTTTAACATTCAACAACAAAGGAGAATGGAAATATGATTACTTACAATCTGCCACAATCTCTTCTCTCCTCTTGGCTTGTTAGCTCCAACTGTAGCTCCAATTTCTATAATTAAAAACTGCACAGACAAACAACACAAGACAAAGATCTATTGCGTCTATGTAGGATTATCCAATCATTCTATTCAATGGATCAACATAGAATTGAAACACATGTACATAAACATGGATCAACATATAATTGAAACACATGTAGGAAAATGGTATACTCTTTGTATTAATGTGAAAGGGAGAGAGTTTAGAACCAAAAGTGGAAGTTGATCTTGTAAAGGTCCTCCAAGTTGACTTGTCCTTCTTTTCTACAATGTACACTTCAAATACACCCTAATGAAATGGTATACTCTTTGTATTAATGTGAAAGGGAGAGAGTTTACAACCAAAAGTGGAAGTTGATCTTGTAGAGGTCCTCCAAGTTGACTTGTTCTTCCTTTCCACAATGTACACTTTAAATACACTCTAATGCATGGGAATGATAACTCGCTTGTGATCAAAGAAACAACATAAAGGTATGATTAGTCTCCAAAAGCCAACACCTGGCTTGTGGATGACAGTAAATATATATGAGAGGATGGTAGTTTAGGAATTCTTATCAATTTACTAATATAGGTTCAAGATCGACTTTTGATGGGAGGATGAGCTGAGATAAGAAATGAAAACTCTAGGTTTAAGATCCACTCTTGATGGGAGGATGATCTCAAGGGATAAGAAATGAAAACTCCAAGGCAGGGAAGATAAGATTCAAAGTTCCTATCCAAGGTAAATGGTTGTAACAACTCTTGGAGGTTTTTGGAAGAGGAAGTTTCGAGTTTCTTTTTATTTTTCCCTAATTTCTAGAATCAGTGCAGCCCCAACAAGGGAAAACTTTCTCTGATCAGAGGGTGAAGAACTAAGCAACCCACCACTCAAAGTAGGTCCCTAAAGGGCAAGGGTGCGACCGGCCTATAAAAAATTAAGATGAAGTAGTCAAGGTCAGAAGCTCAGAGATTTGAGAGAGTCATCCTTAGGGATTTATGTATGGATGATGACAAGGTGTTCATGGATGTTTATTGATCCAATTTGTAGGTCTATTGACCAGATGTGATAAAATGACCTATAAACACTAAAACACAAAGTCAGAAATAATGGCTAATGATTGAAGTGCTTTACTTTGTAACAAGCCGAGATCAAGAACAATTGGTCAGGTCATCATCTGTTACAATACATTTTCATCATGATATATTTACTGAGGCAGGCATACCATGCTCAACACATAAGCCAACATTACATGTACAATGATCAAGAAGAAATGTACAATGATGACAAAGGCTGGATTGATGATTGGATGTCTGTATGTATGATCATGGCCATCATGATTTGTAATCTTGCATTAATCCTAAAAGTGAATCCCAGATGGATGGAACTAGATCTAGGGTCTTTTATATCGTTTACTTGATCGTCCAATGTATGAGTCTAACCATGTGAATAAAGGAGATGGATTTGAACATGGCAGATACTATCTGATTACTAGTTAATTATGTAAGACGTTAATAGACACAAGAGAAACCACTGATCATGTTAATGGATCTCAAGGTAGAACAATACAATCTGTATGGTGTGAATGAATGAGTTGAAGTTGAACATCACACAAAATCGACGACCGAAGGCCAATGATGAAAACTTGTCGCCGAGAGAGAGGAAAATTACCATTGATGAATGCAAACCCCAAAGTATCGAGGGAAGAGTTTCTAAGTCAACTTCCTAGATAATGAGATGATATCAACAAGAAGCAAACCATAAAAGGAGGGCCTTGATGTATCCACCATCAACGACACAAAATGGGTATCATGATTTGAGACATAATGAATTTGATGTAGAAATGGTTCAGGTTCAATAGACATGGAATGCAGGCTTAAGAGAATCATAACAAATATCAACTAAATGAACTCTCTTGAACACATCAACGAGAAAGTTGGAAGCATTGACCGAAAACCAAAAGCAGAGGCTTTGAAATATTGTGATGAACCAAAAACACAAGAATATTTCCTAATCCAACAACCATGGAGATGAAGTGGAAGAGTGTTGTGTTCAACAATGACTTACTGCCATAACAGGTAGAATATCTAATTTTCCCAATTTCCCCAACCTTTGTTGGTTAGTACCTCTTTATTTTTTAACAATATTGAAGAGGATAACATATTCTTGATCTGTAAGTTCATCCTTTAGATGAATCCCTCCAAGTACGTTTTATGAACCCTGAGAAGGAATGGCTCAGTCTTGTCATGTTAGAAGAGTGTGTGCATCACTGTTTGATGTTTTTACGAGTCCAACGAAGGTGAAACTCGACTCCTTTTTTCATGTTTAGAGAGTTTGAAAAATAGGTGAAAAAGAAAACTCCAAAGATTCTTTTTTGTAGATAGTCTCTTGAGTTCGAAAAGGAAGAAAACAATACTCAAGAGAAACTCTTACCCATGTTCGACTAAGGTATTCCTTTTTCATAGTTAGCCTATCTCAGTCCGGAGAAGGGTTAAAATTATACTGAGTAGACGTCTTTTCATTTACTTTAATGAGTTCGAAAAGACAAGTTGTCAGAAAGCTTTTTATGTTTAGGGAGTATAAAAAGAGATGAAAGAGGATTTTGGGGGGTTCCTTTTCTGTAGGTTTACAAAGCCCAAATAAGAGATAAAAGTATGCTCCTTGGTCAAAATGACCTGTTTCAATCCAAACATCGTCAAATCCGTTAAAACAACCGTAATCCTACTCAAAACACCACCAAAGATTAAAAATATATGTTTCATGATAAAATTGAGTTATATTTAGGTCATAACACTAATAAATTAATGGTGAAAATGACCATAAAATAGGCAAAAGTAACTCATTCTTACCATTTCACATTTACGCCTTGGAGAGTGAGTTATGAGTGTTTTTCCCCCAATCTTCTGTAACTGATTGTGACCAATCCAGTGGATCATTTCAAGCGTCGTCACTTCCAAGTAAAATCTAGAACCTATTTGTTTCTTTTCATGGTTCCATTTTGTGATTTCATGCACATTTTTTGAGATATTCAGGCCCCTATGCTCCAATTCCTTGCCCTAGGTCCAATGAATCCCTTGAAGGTCGAACGGTGTATTAATCAGGAGGGAAATACACTGGGGGTAGTGCTGTAATGTATTGTTTGCCCTTAGGAGGGTGCATTGGGTGTAATCCCCAACTTGGTTTTGCTTGTTTGACTCAAATTTTCATTGGTTTTTGCATAAAATTCATTCTAATGATTCTCCTTGTGATGTTGTAGGTGTCTATTAGAACAAAATGGTCCTGATATGGAGGG
This sequence comes from Pinus taeda, assembly GCA_000404065.3. NCBI lineage: Eukaryota > Viridiplantae > Streptophyta > Pinopsida > Pinales > Pinaceae > Pinus > Pinus taeda. Next base: position 46,857 of record APFE030200455.1, on the reverse strand, counting down.
AAAGAGAACATGACGAACAATATTTGACAACATGTAATGATCTTGCCACAATCCAGGCTTTAAGATATTGTGGACTCTTAAAATTCTTCTGGCTTCATGGTATAAGGCAACAAATAGAGTTATTGAGGTATCTTGTTCATGCATGGGATGATCAAGTGCAAGTATTCACACTTGGTGCACATACACTGGAAATACAGGTAGAGGATATATATTTCTTGATTGATTTGTCAAGGAAAGGCGCCCCCGTCTCTTTTTATGGTTGAAGGAGTGATGGAGAAATGGTCAAATATTATGTCAGTGCACATTGTCGACCGAGATCCCAACCAACTAAGGATGGAAAAATTGACATCAAAGATGTAGTCCATTTTCCTTTAAGAACGATCTTGTTCATTATTTCTAGATTGGCCAACAATGCATCTCTTCATGTGTCAAATACGTCACATATGTATTATTATCTAGAATGTCTGGAGCCGACGATATTCAACTAGAGTGAAGGGGTACTGGTAAGCATGAAAGAGAAGCTAACTAAGGAAAAATATGGCAATTAAAGAATTTTGGTTATGATTTGATTTTGATTTATTTTTATTTAGAGCGGATTCCATTACTCAGGCCATATCATATCGCCCTTGAGCCCATAGATCCGAGAATCCCATGGATGAGAATATGGGTGGATATCATGCCTAGGCATGTAGGTCCTTAATCGATGAGCTTCATACTTGTCTTCTTTAGTTGGATGTGCATGCATCTCATTATGATAAAAGACAATCCATACACAAGAATAGACTTTCATAGAGACCTAAAGATCATGCTTCTTGATGGCGAGCGTTGGGCTGTCATAGGTAAGACATTTTGATCATTTTTTTTTTTATATTTTTAAGGTTTACATTTTTTGTGATTTTTGATGTATCCAAGACTAAAATACTAGTTTGTACACATGCAAATATCAGGCTCATTTGACTAGTGGAATCTTCTTATCTTCATCATGTAGGAGACCCACAACAAGGACCAATGACAATATAGGCTACTGTAGTAGCATGATAGGTACTACATGATCTCAATGTGACTGAGACCCTAACAGAGATTGAGCATCATATGGAGGGATTAACCTTTGGCATAAGTGAGACTAGGGATGATGAGATCCCTATGAGACTGCAGCGACATACTATTGGAATGTAGAGCTATATTATTCAACTACCATGCAAGATGGATCGTGTAGTGGTATGCTACCATGAGCATTATTATTAGTCTGATAGGAGGCTTATAGCCATATTTTGATTGCATGCATATTTTAGGTTGTGACGACACATGTCTCGGGAAATTTTTTTGTAAAACCAAAACTTATATATCTATATATATATATTATATATATATATATATATATATATATATATATATTATATATATCTTAAGTGTTTCTTATGGTTCTATTATTTATTTCAATGTGATGTGATGTGTATTGAATTAATTTACATGTGTCACAAATGTCTATCTAAAATATGATTAGCAAGTGCATTTGTCAATGTATTTAGATTTCTAGAAATATGTTGATACTAGATGAAATCAAAATATCTTTTCAGAAGGTGAACCCTCATGAACATGTGAAATATAGTTGGACTTCTAACCAAATAGAAATTAATCAATTGTAGTAATACAAGATGTGAGTCATGTCTGATAACTATACAAAGAATACCATGTGAATTAACATAAGATAATAGTTCGATCACTGTGCTATACTCAACGATGTTATTTATGGAGCAACTGATACAAATGTCTTGTAAACTCACTAACTCGCCATTTGGAGCATACATAGCCCAAGCTATGGAAGATAGGTTATGAGTACAATGAATATCACCATCAACATAACCAACTTATGGTTCAAGGGATGCCGACATATGAAAACTAAATGTAAACAATCCTAATAGAAACTTAGGAAAATCTGAAAGGAACACATTGCAAACACACTCAATCACGCCTATATACAGTATGTACAAAGTGCGATATGCAAAAAATCAAGCATAGCATTTATTTAAGTACAACCCATTACTAGGTTGCACCAAGGGAACTCCATGAAAATCAACTAGCTCATAGGCCCCTTTAGTAAGAACACATTTTACAATGAATGGAGCCAACCACATTTTCTCGAACTTCCTAGATCCTAATTTGTTAGACTCTTGATCGTATAACAGAACAAGGTCTCCTTCCAAGAAGACACGAGGCTTGACAATCTTGTCATATTGCACTTTGATATGTTTCTTATGGGCTTCATTAGCTATAGCGAAATCTTGCTGGGTTTCATCTAAGCACGTAAGATGTAAGAGATGTTCCTATTCCACAAAAGTGGTGGGAGAATTTCGAGAACAAGTTTGGGGGATGGAATTTCACATTCAATTGGAAGGATTGCTTCCAGACATAGACCAATTGGAATGGTGTAAATCCAATAGTAGCTCTAAAATAAGTTTGTTATTCCCACAACCCCACATAAAGAATGAGATGTTAATTTGATTTATGGAACCCTATCATACCTTAAAGCATCGTTTTGAGAAGTTTATTAATTTCCTCAACTTTCCTGTTTTCCTGAGGGTAGTAGGGAGTGGAACTTTCAGGGGAAAGTCCCAACTTGGTAGTTAGTTTGGACATCATGTGATTGTGAAAATGTTTTCCATGGTCGGTAATTAGAACTTATAGAAAACCAAATCATTCAATGACATGGGTGAAGAAAAATAAAGCAATTTTTTCGTCGATGTTGTTATATGTAAGGATCACCTCGAACCATTTGGTAAAATAATCAACTACTATGATGATATAGCCATGCACCCCTACCAAGTGAGAGTTACATGTCATGAAATAAATACCCCATCTCACAAAAGGACCAATGATGATAACATTATGGAAAGGAGCGGGTGGATCATAAAGATTTCGATCAAAAATCTGGTATTCATGCCACTTCTAGATAGCGAGAATACAGTCATGAAATATGGCGGGCCAAAAGTAATCAACACATATGATATTTTGTGCGGTGGCATATCCAAAAAAATGAACACCCCATGCCCCCAAATGACATTCATTTAATACTTTCTCAACCTCCTCATGGGCGAGGCACCCTCAAAAAACCATATTGATACCATGGCGATAGAGAGAGCCACCGATTATACTATAATGTTTGGCTTGATATCAGATACATCGCTAGTCAGAGTGAGAGGTATTAGACTAAAAATTCTAGGTCTAGAGATATATGAGAATGTCTCCATACCATGGGTTAGATGGCGAGATAATAAATAATGACTCGTCTAGAATAGAATCACTGGATGTCATTTCAGTTTAAGAATTGGGAAGGTCGCAAATAAACTCAATAAAAACTAGGGATTTCTGTAACTTGGATTTGACGAATTCCAAATAGAACTCTTGCAGGATAACAATACACTTAAATTATTTCCCCCTAGTACTGTCGTGAGAGGATGTACGTCATGGGGTTGAAATATGAAGCAACCATAGTTTTATGGAGAATGATGTAATGATGAAATCTCTAAATATCTTAAACCATTGCCAACAATAACTTCTTGACATGAGTATACTTGACTTCAATATCATTGGGATTCCAAATCAAGTAATAAATAGGATGTTTAGTTCCTACGTCATCCTCCTGAACCAATACCATAGCAATGGTAATACTTGCAACAATGAGGTATAGAAAATAATCGCGTTGGTAATCCGGGGGGGGTATAATAAAGATGCTCAAATTAGTACATCTTTCAAGGAATCAAACGCCTTTTGAGCAACGCCATACCAATGGAAGGGAACCCCTTTCTTTACCAAGTGAGTAAATCCTTTGGTTAGTTTGGCATAATTGGGAACGAACCTCCGAAGAAAGTTACCCTTCCCTTGGAGTCATTGAATCTAAAGGAGGGAAGAAGGAGCAAGAAGATTGACGATCGCCTTAACTTTTAAGGGATCAATACAAGATACAACAAATTCGAGAATATGACCAAAGCTAACATAAAACACACATTTGTGTGGATTTAGTGGAATGTTATAATGTCTACGTCGTAAAAATATGATGCTAAGATGAATTGAATGATAAGCCTGAAGTCATGAATGAGTAAGAAAACCATCCAATTAATTTTGCATAATATGTTTTATGTCATGGAAGGAAAAATTCATGGCCCTCTAGAATGTATTCCTAACATTCTTTAATCCAAAAGGGAGTTTTTTATACGCAAATGTGCCCCAAAGACAAATGAACACAATTTTATGTTGGTCCACTAGGAGAATGTTGATTTGATTATAGCTGGAGAAACTGTCCATAAATAAAAATATCTCACAACCAGAACAATCATCAATGATCTGGTTAATGAACAGGGTGGGATAGTTTTCCTTCAGACAAGCACGATTGATGTCCCAATAATCAAAGCACACATGAATTGTTATCGATTTTTTCATAATAGGAACAATATTATAAACCTAGTCAGTTAAAAGGTAAGGGATAGATGAAACCATCTCGTAATTTTTTTTCAACATTGACTTTGATAGAAGTGACCTTCTTGGGATGAACAGGGCGAAGGTGTTGCCACACTAGTTTAGCATCAGGATACGTTTTAATTTCATTCACAACGATGTTTGGATTGATACTGGGTATTTCTTCATAAGACCGGGAAAAAAAATCTCTAAATTACTAGAATAGGGCTTTATAAGTATTGACCTCAATGGGAGAGAAAGACAAGCTGATATGTAGATTTTTGACAATGCCAGGTTTAATTAAAATATCGAGAGAAATTGTCTCTTTAGTGTTCTAAAAGTTCTTCTCAGTATTGACATTATAAATGGATGTAAAATTCATAGATAACTCATGGATGTAAAGTTCATTAAGATTGTCCTCGAAGAAATTTGGCAAGGAAGAACAATGATGATGATTGTACCATGGTTCATCATTCAACATCATGATATCTATGATTTTCTCATAGGTGGGAAATGTATGAGAGAAAGGATTAGAAAATGTACCATAATCTAAAGAATTATCAATGCAATTGATCGAAGAGGAAGGATCAGAATAGGCCATGCAAACTGATTGGATGGATTCGTAATCTAGCTCAACACAACTGAGCGACATACGGTCATAAAAAATATCGATATTAGATTGATCTGGTACTACCCATGGATCAACTGGAGCAGTATAGAAGATATCATATCAATATAGGAAACCAAAGTGTATTTGTTAGGCAGTGGGGGAGGAGGAAGAAGAAAGGTTCCCATGAGAGAGGAATACTTGAGCAGTCCAAATCCATCGTGTTGATATCGGTGAGGGGTTTCACCCACAAGAGGGACACTTCCAGTAACTGAAGAATCATTGGCAAAGAAAGTGAGTTGATCGATGACTATGATACCTCCTTTATGATGAAAAGCGATCATTCAAAAATATGTGGAAACAACCGTAGTCATGGAATAAACCCACATACAACCCAATCAAATATTATATTCTAGTGGTCCATTGATAATGTCGACTTATACTAATATATTCTTGACACCTAATTCTACTTGTAGAGAATTCAAAATCCCACACAAATTATAATTTCTTCCATTGAAAGCTTTCAAAGTGGTTGGTGATTGACTTAATTGAGGAGAACCAATAACCTTCCAGCAAGATAGGGACATAATATAGGTTGAAGCACCTTCATCCACAATGGAATGATGAATATTCTTACCACAAAAAACAACTTGGATCATGAAGGATAATTGAGCATGAATTCAAGGTGTATGGTTCTCATGGTTAAAGACAACTAGGTTGGAATCCGAAGGATCAATACACCCAATTGCCGAGAGAAAAGCCTTATTTTGGGAGGGGAAATTTTGAAACACCGCAAGAGTGGACATAGCTGATGGGGCTTGAGCCAGGTCCTCAACTACGTTATAAATTTAAGCAGCTCTTGTGCGAGGGTTGAATGTCGATTTATGGATAACACCCTCGGGAGGTTTAATCATTAATTAAGTCGGTACAACATTTGGAGTAGAGTTTGATGGAGATGTAATAGAATTGGTAGGTTGATCAATAGCCTAACCCCTTAAAGGATTCACATTAGTATAGTCCTTACTTTGGGTGGCCATTAATATATATTTTTTAGGCTTGGTAGAGGAAATTATTAAAATTGAATTAGAGGAAGTAGGGTCCCAGGTAACCAAATTGTTCTCCTGATTTGGAAATGGGTTTGTCAACACAATGGATGTAGAAGAGTATTTAAGCAATTGATTCACCTCAGCCCAGTGTGGATAATCATGAGTGAAATGATCATCATTATAGATTAGACATGGGTAATGAGGTTTCCTCTTCTCTTCAGGAGACTGATTTTTTTGTTTATCTTGTGGAGAATTGTCTTTCTTCTTCTTTCCTTTGCCTTTCTTCTTGCTTCCTGGTTGTAGAGATTTGCCTTTAGATGATTAAACAAAATTTATCTTGGAAGTAGAAGCTATAAGAGTGGAAGGAGGGTTTTAAGCAGTGATGAAAAGAGTAGAACCAAATTGTCTACTCGTCGATTGTTGGCTAGTAGAACCAATCACACCATCAACACCATGTGCTTCTTTACCAAGAGTTTGAAAACAATATCGGTAGGTTGCGAAGCATCTAGTATCTTATCTGACAATGTGCCAAATTGGGTATAAATGAGATCCAAGTATTGGGAAAGAGCGATCACCTGTTCTTCGGTTACGACTCCACCTTTGGCTACGTATTCTATGATAGATAGAAACAAATAATTAATGAACCATTCAACTAACAATTGATCAGGAACAAAAGTCTCAACCAAATGGCGACGATGTCACAACTCATGAATATGATCAGAGATGTGAATGGCCTTAACCTTTTTGAAATTGGTTAAGAGTTATATTCCAATTAATTATATCTAATGGGTAACCGGAAATGTGTTAGGAATGTAGTATCCAAGGCGCTAAAGTTATCAAATGAAGCTCGAGGTAATTCTATGTACCATTTAGCTGCTATACTAGTGAGTGTACACTGGAAAAACACGCAAATGAACAAAATCATCATTGAGGGAGTTAGAAGAACACCACAAATGATAAGTCATTATATGCGTAGATGGGTCTTCTCCAAGATTTCCATCAAACTTAGGAATATCATAAGGCAACTTGGTAGGAATAACCAACCACCAGGGAGAATGAGGAATGAGATCATTGGTGAGCCGGTCAAATCTGGCAATTCGAGAGTCACTACGAATGAAACTACCTGTTAAGGTCTAGTGGAGGATATTTTGGATAATAAGAGATAGACTGAGAAATAGGTATCTATGTACCAGGATAGGGAGGATTTTGATAGCCAATATACACATACCCCTGTTGTCCAGCTCCAGGATGACTTGCAAAGGTTGAAATGAATGAGTTTGGACTTGTTAACCCTAAGGAATCTGAGGGATACCTTGATATGGTGGATATGGTTTCCCTGTGGTATTTTGCATCATCCCAAAATAAGGTCGATTCAGTTGTGGTTGTGCCTATGCCATACCATATAGATTCTGACCCATCTGAGTTTGAGGAATGGTTTGCCCAAATTTTTGTGATTTTAAGTTACCTTGAAGTGGATGGGTATGCATGGGTTAAGATGTGCCAGATATTAGAGGAATGGGTTGAGTTAAAGGTACAACCTGTAAAGTTTGGCTTACATTAATTTGAGTTTGAATAGGTTGAGACATGGGCTATTGAACAAAAATTTGAGGGGTAAATGGAACAAGTTGAGAGGCTAAAGATGAAGCCACAACTAAACTAGGTTGAATAAGAGAAGTAGGTTTCCAAACACTAGCATCCATCCCTAAATAAAGAGGACTCATTTGAGGTTGAGCACTAAATTGAGGAGCTGGAAATGAACCTATAACATGTTTCCCCCTAGCCGAAACATGAGGGTAAGACAAAGGAAAATTTCCCCCAAGAGGAGGGTTCCTAATAGGAGATGGATTGGGTTGTTGTAAATAACCATTTCCATTAACATAAGGGCTAGTGTACTGCTGAAATGTAGGTGTACATGGAGGATGAGGAGCAAGCTATGTAGTGCTCATTAACAGAGTTCCAGAGGAAATTCCATATGTAGATTTCATGAGAGAGGTCCATGGACTGGATGCTACACCAGAGAAGGTACCAGACATGGTTTGGTAACTAGGGGGGACGGATGGACTACCATACAAATATGCCTGTGGTGTGGTTACAAACATGGATGAGGTTTCAGCTTGGGTTGTCTCAGCCATGGTAGCAGATACAAGCCGATAAATCAAAGCAAATTCAATTATAGTCAATCCCAAAGGCGATTTCCAAGAGAAACTCATGGGTGTGTTGAAAGGAAAAGAATAAGATAAAGGAGGGTGAAATGGAGTATGAGGAGACAAAAAAGGATGGGCATGATAAAAATGAGTCCCTTCTCAAATGGGAGAGGAGGGTTGAGGCTTCTTCTCCTGCGGAATCTCTTCGATACTCATAAGGCCAAGTGGAAGGGGTTCACCGTTTGGTCCAAGATATATAGTTTGGGGTTGTGTTTGAGAAAGTAGAAGAGAATGAGAAGATCCTAAATTGGTAGGTGCGGATGGATGAGGTACCTCAGGTTGTATAACCTCGGGTTTATTTTTCTTTGATTCGAGAAAGTTAGGTTCATTAACCTCAGGTAAATATATTTTAGGTAAATTAACAAAAAAAATAAATCAAAGAGGGTAAACTAGGCATAAAGGTTTACCAAGCAACTGTGAACTGTAATATACAACCTTGGAGAACCAAGGATTTATGTATGGGAAGGAAATCAACGCGAATGTTGTGTTCGATGTATCATAGTGTACAAGGCGTCTGACTCATTACCTATGGTGGAATTCAAAAATATACTTAATGGTACGAGGAAGTGTAGTCTTTTTTAGTGTTGTCTAATGCGTAACCGTACGATCAGAGCGTTCCCATATACTTTTCATGCATGGAGAACCATCCAATATACTCAGAGGTACGTGGAGAATGATCTGATACACTTATGTATGTGGAACATGATATCACTCCCATAATGAAACACTGGCAAAAACGACAACTCATATGTTTAAATATGCGGGAACACATCTGTAACCTAGACCTCTAGATGTTTGCGTTAATGTTACAAATTATCCTTAGGTTGATTCAGTAAATTTTAAAGTTTATCTTGATTTACGTTTCAATTTTGATGGCTCACCATTTTCACTTGAATATCCCAAAATGCAAACTAGCATGATAAAATGAAACTTTTCATTTCAATGAAAATCTATATATGGGAGGGAAGAGAACAAAGAATATGCAACATACAAGATGAAATAAATAAGATTATTAGGCAATTCCCCTAATGCAATTGTTGCTAATTAGAATTTTACTCACAAAACCCTAAATGCAATGCATAATGCACAAATTTTTTCTTTTCAATTCCACTTACTTTTCAGACGAAAACTAAGATATTCACCTAATCATTGATAAAAAACACTTTTTAGAACAATGACTGAAACATCAATTCTTTCAAGCAATCCAATGAAATCAATTTTCTAATGAACTAATGATAAGAAGAAAGTAAAACTAAAAAAATTCTTATCAAAGGAACTCAAAAAAAAAAAAAATTAGGATGAAGGCTTATGAGAGGACAAAACACACTCAGGGATAGAAGGAGGACTGACTAGAATCAAGTAAATCAGATAGAAAAGCATTAAAAGACAATTTTTTTGCATGAAACAGGGGTCAGTGTAGGTGCAAGGAGGCTACTAGTGCTCTGCAACATAGGTACAAAGAAGGCTAGGGTGCTTTGCAATGCTTTGTCAGTAGACTAGGGGGTGTGCTGATAAGGGAAAAGCGATTTTTTGACACAAAAAATCAAATGAAACTCAATGAAAGGTCTTCCTAGGGTCAATTCAAGATGAGTGAGACATTGAAGGTATTCTCAAGAGGTGTAACAAGGGAAATGGTGAAACAAACCACTGAGGGAGTGAATCTATCCCTGTGGATTTGCCAATTTGTTATACATAATCTACGACTGTGGAAAAATGTATCTTCCCTAGACCTAGTGGTATGGTATAGAACAATAGAAATAAAAGACTTTGAAGTTTTCCTTAGAATAATTGGAGAATGGAAATATGCTTACTTGTGATCCGTCACAAGCTTTCTCTCCTCTTGGATTGGCATTTCCAACCATAGCTCCAATTAATACAATTAGAACCTGCAAAAATAAACAACACAAGCCAAAGATCTACGAAATCTATGTAGCATTATCCAATCACTCTATTCAATGGATCAACATGGCATTGAAACACGTGTACATAAACATAAGATAACACATGTAGGAAAACTATAAACTCTTTGTATTAATATGAAAGAGAGAGAGTTTACAACCAAAAGTGGAAGTTGATCTTGTAGAGGTCCTCCTAAGTTGACTTGTCCTTCCTTGCCACAATGTAAACGTCAAAGCCACCCTAATGCATGGGAATGATAACTCTCTTATGATCAAAGCAACAACATAAGGGTATTATTAGTATCCAAAATCCAACCCCTAGCTTGTGCATGGCAATAATTATATAGGAGAGGATGGTAGTTTAAGAATTATTATCCATTTACCAATCTAGGCTTGAGATACACTCTTGATGGGAGGATGAGCTCAAGGGATAAGAAGTAAAAACTCCAAGGAAGGGAAGACAAGATTCAAATTTATTATCCAAGTTAAATTGTTGTAACAAATCCTAGAGGCTTCTGGAAGAGGAAGCTTCAAGAATTTTTTCATTTTTCTTGATTTTATAGAATGAGCGCATCCCCAGCAAGGGAAAACCTTCTCTGATTAGAGAAAGTGTATAACTGAGCAACCTACCACTCAAAGTAGGTCCCTGAAGGGCCAAGGTGAGCTGGGCCTTAAAAGCACTAGGATGAAGTAGTCAAGGCCATAAAATCAGGGATTTGAGAGAGTCACGCGTAGGGCTTTGTGTAGGGATGATGACAATATGTTCATGGATGTTGATTGGTCCAGTTTGTAGGCCTATTGACCATATGTGAAAAAATGGCCTATAATGCAAATCACCCATATTGGATGCCTAGGACTTGCTAATGGATAAAAATAATTTCTTTTTTTATAATTACGTTGCAACCTTTTTCCTCTTTCAACCATCTGTACTTAGTCATTAATTTCCTAGATTGACTTTATCCATAAATAAAACATAATTACAACTTTTCAAACAACAACTTTACATCAATTATTGTCAGTAAAATTATTGATAATTAAGTGTCTATCTATATTTTAAAGTAGCACACTAAATTTAAACTTATACACATTTAATTACAATACAATTCCTTAACCTAAAGGATATCAAATTATTATTGAGAAGAAATATGCCATTTTTAAGATTTCAACTATAGTTTCCCTCGGTGGTTCTTGGAATAGACATTTGAAGTGATTTATGCCTTCTACTAATTCAAAGAACTTTCTATCAATTGTTCCTTCATTCTTTCTTATATTCCATATCGTATTTATGTTCTTTCAATATTGGGTGTGGTTTTGAAATAATTTAGTGTCATCATCACCTTTAGCTAGCCATATTTCTCTAACTTTTAGCCTCCATTCTATCCCCTCTTGTTGGAGCTTGCATTTGGTATTTTCTAAATTTTTAAATTCCTAGCGTTTTTCTTTAGTGGAGAAACCCTTATCATTGATCTCATACATGTCTATGATTTGATCCTCTATTACAATTAACTCCCTTCGATTTCTCTATAAATTTTCCCTTGAACATAATACTACCATTTTTTTTACTTTATTCAAATTCTCAACACATTGGAACATGGATGATTCACCTATGTTTGGGACATACTTCATTTAATTTTGAATCACCATATATAAATAAAGCCTTTTTTTTTCAACTAAGAACAATTGAATTTGATAGGGCCGTGAGGTTTTTGGACTTAATTTTTATATATGAAAGAGAATGGGTAGATGGTATGTGAACCACCCCCTCCAACCCATGATTTCATTCTTTTTTATTCTCCCATGATTTTCGTTGCCATAGAAAACCTATCTAATGTAGAAATTTCAAGAAAAATTAGTTTATTAAAAATTTATAAATTTCATCGCATAACGAATTTTCTTGGATCTAGATCCCATGAAATTCAGAACTTTTCTTGGATCTAGATCCCATGAAATTCAACCTTATGGCTGACCTAAAATATTGGTTTACAAAAACAAACAATGAGCAATATTTCATATTGCTAATTGAACCCAAGTGAGAGGATAAGAAACATATACCAAAAATTTCCATCCTGTAGGGCACACTTTTCCATGCATAAATTTTATATGAAATCACATGAATTGCTATAAATTTACATAAAATAATATTCTTTTCAATATATGTCTTAAACTAACACTTTTAGCCTTTAGTTATGCCAAATTAGCATGAACACCTAGTGTTGGAAATTACCAAATCAAGAAGGCAATGAACATGGAAATCACATATCCAATGACACAAAATTTTGGAAAACTAAAACTTCATATATATAGGATTGAAATTAAGCACATGTACATACTAATAGAAGATCAGAAGATGATATAGTTCTTCAAGCTTTCCAAAACCATAGCAATGGAAAATCAAGAACACCCTAACGACCACCAAACATCTCCAACAAATAATCATCAATACAAGCAACTCCTCCTCCTTGGATTCAACACATGTCTCCCACAAGTAAAATGAATCTCCTTCTCTTATCATCTTCAACAATGCATCTTCCCCTTACGGTTTTTCAAACCTCGCTTCCTTTCCTTTTTATGGTGAAACCTTAACCCTAGAAAATCGTTCAACTTCTCTAAGAACCCCTAGTGCTCTAAGACATAGAGAGAGAATACACTAAACAAGAGTATAATGAGAGAGAAACAGGTGCACTCCACTCTTCACTTCTCTTAGTAAAAAATATGATGAATGCATAATAATTGAGAGGACTATCTCCTTCCTTTATTTATGTAAGAGTTTTGGGAGGCTGATAATTTCAAGTGGACCTTTTCCATTACAAGAAACCTTCTCTAAACAAGTGGGCCCACACATGTGAAGCATTATAATATAAAAGGATGCATGTTAAACTCCAATGTGATTCCATTAACAATCAATGATCTAATATTTTAGTGCTCCTTAAACAAGGTTGATTGCTCCTTCTCCAAGGGTTTTAAGGCTCCAACATATCTCCTAATTTGTGCACAAACTTATAGTCCATTTCACCTACATCATCAAGTCTCATTTGACCCAAGATAACATAATTCAAGTACAATATTCCATGTAAGTGATCCAAGTGTTCCCATTCCATATAATTCTCAACTTCCTCCTTTAGTATTCCAAGTTATCCTCCTCCATAGCAAGGCATCCTCACACACAAGAAATAAACCTCCTTGTGGATAGTATGGATTATCGTCATCAAGATATATAGAGGTTTACAATGCTCCAAGAAATAAATCCACATAACCATCTATCCAAGGTCTAACAATCCAAGAGAAAGCCACTTTCACATGTGCGTTTCCATCATGGTATAACTAGGGGATCGTCCATGCACCATATACCCCTCATACATGAAGCACCACCAAACATGGCATAAAAAAATTCAAAGTAACCCTAAAATATAACATCTAACCTATTGGAAACCCCATCCCTTCCAATTCAAATATTCCTCTATGTACAAATAATGTAAATTGGTTCCACGTCATGAGAATAGATGCACAAATAAATTTTCTAAGGAATCATGTCTAGCATTCCCACCTAAGACGTCTCTTACTTTGATTGTTGGATTTAGTCACCTCCTATTATCTCATTCTTAGATTTACCCATCCTTGATTTTTGATGTTTCCCAATAGGGTTTCCTTCCCCAATTCTTAGGCCTAAGTTATATTTGGATGCTTGAATTTAAAATAGATATGAGATAGGTTCGAGAGAATCCTTCGTCCTCTAATTAATACCCATGATTTACCATTTGAGTTTTAGTACAAAAAGACCAATGTTTTAGAAATAATTCCATAGTTGAGACAACTCCAATCCCTCATTCATAATCTCTTGTAATAGAATCATATTAAACTTGTATTTGTTGAACAAACATTTTAGGGATAGCTTTGTGTTGACACATTCCATCCCTCTCACATTTATAGATATGATAATTATGGTTTCACCTTTTATAAGGCCCCTCCCTACTATAAGGGCCCCTTTAATAGTCATTTATTTCTCTTCTCTAATTTATTTTTTGGCTCTATGTTTTTAAGAGATAAAAAATATTTTCTCCTTACAGAAAAATGGATACTAGGACCTAATGTTAGGCCTTATTTAAAACCATCCTCAAGTTGATACCGATATTTATGATGTATAAGATTATAACTTATTGGATTTGTATTTCTTATGCCCTATTTAAGTCACCTTTTTTGACACTCACTTTTTCATTTTTAGAGTGACCTTAGTTCCAAAACACTATAGAGGAAGGAGAGACTTGGGGTTTTATCCTACTTCTTCTATAGTGATTTGATTTTAATTCCCTATTACCCTTTTAAGGATTTGATAATTATGAAAATAAAATTGGAAGGAATTATGTTTATTTTTCCATGATTGAACATGACAAGGGTTTTGAATTTGGAGGAAGTTTACTTTTTTTTCGAGATCTTGCTTAAATAATATTTACTCTTATTATTCGAAGTGGTCCAATACCTTTGCTTATTCTTGGCTATAAAAATTAGTAATATAACCCTATTCTCTTCCTTTCTCTTTTATTTCTAGGTTTGTTTTTTCCTAGTTCATAATTTCTTGAACTATCATTTCTAATAAACCCTTTTCCTTCTTCATTAATTGTAACTTTATCTGTGGATTCTGTTTCCTCTTACATTATATGCCCTTTCTTATTGCATATCCACCTTTTTTCCTTCTTCGGATAGTCTTCCCAAACATGACCAACTTCATGGCATTTTAAACATATAAAAGGTAGCTTCCAGTAATCCATTTTTTGGATAAAATTTTGGGTCCCATTTCTATTTCTTTTGGTAGACCCTCCCTTAGGTATATTTCAACTAGGATCCTAATTCTTTTCCTATTTATCTTATAATGAAATTTCAGATCATAGTTTATGAAGTTACCTATTCCTTACCCAATCTTTTTCAAAATTTTATTGTCCCAGATCTCCATAGGAAGACCTAGAAGAATAATCCATATTGGTTGTTTAAAAGTAGTCTTTCATCATGGGTCTAAATTCAGTCATCAATGGTTCATGTAGAGGATGGATGCTCCCTAATATCACTTCTTCACCATTTTTTTTCCAAATAGATTATAGATTTAAATTTGAAAGAAATCCAACCATGAAAAAAGTATGTAATTATGGCATATACCCCAGGAAACCCTTCCTATTATTTTCTACCGACCCATCGATGGATCCTCAACAAATTTCTCCATGAACCTACTAGTTAAATATCTCTCTTGTAGTTATTCAATTTCTTCTATGTTCATGTATTTACCTAACACCATATTAACCCTCTTCTTGTGTAGATGAACACATTTATTTCAATTTTCTTCCCCACGGAATCCAACATACTTACATCCTTCCCTATTTTTATGTTATTAGATACCTCTCGTACCACTGGTTTGATAGGGTTAGTTTCCCAAACTTACTCCCTAGCTCTCTAAATGGATCATGGTTTAAACATTTGCTACTAAATAGTGCTTTTCTCTTTGAAATTTCCAGATAACCCTCTATAGTTTGGTGTGAATTCCACTAGGGTTAATTGCTTACCATTACTTGTATCTTCCAAAACTCATTCCTTTAGGATTGACAAATTAATTGTATGTCCTTATCTTTTTTTTGGTAAAGTAAATATTTCACATTTCCTTAAATAAAAGGTTTACAGGCTATTATTCTATAGCCCATTCTAGCTTGCTACTCAGAAGACTAGACAAGATACAAAACTTTAGCCACTACAAAATTACAAAAGTAATGGTACTAACCGAATGTTCTCAAACCAAAATACCTAGACTATTTTTTGATCCCCATGGGCCATTTTTAGATAGAAAATTACATAATTGAACCATAAAAGAGTTGAAAAAATAGAAACTAAAATACATTTAGGCTAATTTATCTGAATCGAAGACTTCAACTAGAATGAGCTCCTTGTTGTTGCTTGGAGAGCAACTTGGATTAGGAGGAAATCCCATGTGTTTTTCAAGATGACCCAACCTTCGATCCATAACTATCATGTGTCGTTGCATCCAATTTAGAGTTAGAATAATGTACTCCTTAATCTCATATATGTCGACCAAAACTTTGCTAAGGAGGAACTTTAGGAGCCAATACATTTTCATCGTGTACATGTACTAGTTATAACAACCTCTAGTATGCCTTGCATCTACAACCAAATATGCTAGTTTTTCCATCACTTCAGTATTTGTAAGGGTGCATCTCTCATTTGCAAGTTCCCTCTCTGATTGAGTAATTTCTTCTTGAAGTGGTTGGGGAGAGATCTCTCTAAACCTAGTAGTTCAGCTTTCAGCTTGCACTTGAGCCCGAGTGTGTCCCTTTTCTTAATAATAGGTCACTCCATGATTCCCTTGACTTCTTTGACATGACATAGTGAGTGTTAAAGGAGTATTATGAGCCCAAGGGTAATCGAAGCACCACCTTGACCAAAAATTGACCATAGAAGGGACACTTAAATCCTAAACGAGGCTACAATAAAAAAGCCTCTTCCATAGGAAGGTGCAAAAGTCCTTCTTTTTAATTAAAGTTTTCAATTATTCCATGACTGTGGGAAGGATTGTTCATGGAGAATAACCAGTATAAGGAAAAACACCACAAGAAATACAACAATAAATCCTTTACAAATGTTCACAGGGGAATATGGGTCAAGATTGAACCTATGCCGCTTGCCTTTGAAACCACGTGTGTGGGGCTTGTTGGGGGGGATTTGGGATTAATTGTAAATATTGTGTGTCGAGAATCAATTTTCCCCCACAAAAATCTTGAGAAACCTGGAGTGAATCTAAGTCACGTAGTGGGTGAAGAAAACATCACAACCTTACTTACTTTTCCTTCGCAGATCCTCGGAAATGGAACTAGAATGTTTAGAAACCAAATTTAGCAGCCATTCAAAGTGTTGGAAGGGGTTGGGCTTTATCATTTTCATAGTAATAAATAGGAAACAATGGATCCAAGAGAACTGAAGGAGGCCCATCCTAATGTTAAAGAATTGTTAAAGAATTGTGATTAGTTTATGCACTAAGAGAAATAATGAAGCCTCATGTCCAGGGTTTTGAGCATTAACACTCGTCACCTAATGCTGATTGAATTCCAAATTAACGAGTCCAGGGAAATTGGCAGGCTCATATCGCATCTTGCTGCCAACGTCAATTGAATTCAAAGATTTTTTTTTTATGCTCTGTCATCCTTCTCACACTAAATACGTGGAAAATATTTACTTCGCATATCATTGGGTGGTGGCCCGGTGGGTAAAAGGATAACCCATGTTGTTTACATGCCACATGCATAAAAAAAATTAGGGGGCATGCAACCATGTCCCATTGGCACGTGGCTTGCCACCTTCTCGCATCTTGAGCATCCCATCTGGTCTTATCATTACTTATCTTACTTTTGATACCAAAACCTTAATATATAGTCCTTTAAAACTTTATGACCGTATACTCTATTGAATTTGGAAACATGATCACAAGACAATACTTTTTCGAAAGATTTGATATTAAGGTCAATCCCTTAACCATGATTTAGCTCATTATTATAAATACCATACCACTCACGTACTTAAATTAGATTTCTAATACTAAAAGTGAATTTTATAACTTCTTCAACCTCCTCAAAATCAAATAAATATCCCCATTTTACCTTTCTACGATTAAAAATGTTAGTAATAATAACTTGAAAAGAATATATTATATTTAAAAACATTTTCTATAAATAATATAGAGTAAATGTTAATATAATATATAAAATCTTTTAATTATTTAATAATAATTAAATATAAATTAATATATTTGTTTCAAATAAAAACAATTTACATTACATTCATAAGCCACTCTCAACAACTTCATTTTCAAAATTAATAATAATAATAATATGTTTTTAAAATCAAAACTAACGTTAAAATAGTATACGATATACTATTTTAATATAGGATATGTAAATTATTATTATATATAATTTATGTTGCACGATGTTAGCATTCCATAGTTTTTAATGATGAAGAGGAAACTATAGAGGTAATCACAAGCTTTTCTAGCTTCAGAGAATGATTTATCTGTATGATTTTAATCTTATAGTTTAGATCTTAGGCTAGGTATGAAATGTCAAGATATGTTTTTTAAAGTTTTGGTTGTAAAATGAAAGAAAATTCCATTGGGCATGGAGTCATAAAAGATCTTCAATAATCAATCACAAATAAACAGAGTAGTTGAAACAAGGCGAGGTAGGAAAACTCCTGGATCTCATGACTTATGTGTGGTATGAATAAGATGAATAGGAAGTAAGATTCAATTAAATATAAAGCATACTTAAATTGAATTTTATATTTAATCTTAGAAGGAATACATTAATATTGTTTAACAAGCCAGAGCAAAGTATTGTAAGTAAATTTAGCTCTTAACCTTCTTGCAACAACTAGGAAAGAACATCCATGTGAAAACTTAGAAGGGAAAACACATTAATAAAGAGGAAAACATCACCATTTATTTGATACAAGAATCTTGAAACAATACTT
This sequence comes from Pinus taeda, assembly GCA_000404065.3. Taxonomy (NCBI): domain Eukaryota; kingdom Viridiplantae; phylum Streptophyta; class Pinopsida; order Pinales; family Pinaceae; genus Pinus; species Pinus taeda. The sequence continues at coordinate 28,133 of APFE030200455.1, read as the reverse complement.
CCTCTGTATTTCTGAATTGATTACTTCAAAATGTATTTCACTGCTTACAATCAAAGAGCGATCTTCTCTTTTGCATAATCCAACCCTTTCTAAATATTTTTACAAAATACTTATAGAGTTTCTCTTGAACTAAGTCAAATCTCAAAACAAATTAATTACAAAATAATATCTACCAAAAGTTGTAGGTATTTCAAAAATAGAACTAAGTAATAGGAAATATGGACTAATTCAGATGTTATGTTCACACTTTGAGGAGAGTTGTTGCTGACTGTAGCTACAGTCCTGCTTCTTCCGTTTGCCTGCTACCCAATCTGTAGGATTTCTGTTCACCCATATTCGATGAGCTCCGACAATTTATCCCACCGCTCTTCACTAGGAATGGAGAAATTTACCATACTCTGAAATCTCTCATCTACTTCTATATATGTTTGAAAAGTTGGCTTATTTAGAAACAGATGATGCATTTCATGCTGAATGAAGAGATCATATTGCAATCCTTCCATGAAATCTTCTCCACTTATTGTTCATCTTACTTTAGTGAACTTGGATGTGTTTGTAGCTATATTACACAACTAATATTGAAAATTTTCTAATGGAATCAATTTTCCATTAGAAGCTCTTAGGGCTGGGAGTCCTTTATCCTGCAATAAACAAATTTTCTGTTAAATATTTTCACTTGAAGTTCTAATTCTTTTCATTTGTTCTCTAGCTATATCATGAGGTTCTTCTTTGTTAGGAATCTTTTCACTTCCATGAATGTGCATGTTCTGTCTTGAATGTGGAGTTCTTCAAGCTCATTCTTAGTTTTGGAATTCAACATTTTATAATTTTGGTGCTTCTGCTGGCCTGTGTTCAATCTCAATATTTGTTTGCTCAACTGTTTCCCCAATATTATGCACTAGTTCCTCTTGCTCAAATATGATCTGAATTGATGACCATAACTCTGTAATATTTTCATTTATATTATGCCATATGCTCCGCTTGGCCTCTACCAACATTTGAGCTGTTAAAAACTGATTCTCATATTTTTCAATTTGTTGAGTCAGTTTGAAGTTTCTCTACACCTATGCTAGATATGCATTATCAGCTTTGATTTTGTTTTCCTCCATCTTTGTCAGTGTTACCATTAACTTCTCATTCCCCCTATTTATTATTGATAGTTCTTCCAAAGCTTTGACTATATTTTAGAAGAATCTGTAGTGGATGTTTCTGTTGTTTTCTATACTTCCTGCTGTGTTGATATACCTGTAGTCGCTAATTGTTCCTTTTATTTTAATAGTTCCTCCATGTCCGTCTTCATTTGCTGAATTTGAATGTTTTGTTCAACTATTAATTTGAACAACTTTTCCTTTTCTATCTCTAGATTAGTTATTTCTTTGGCCCGAGGGTGCTCTCTGGTTGGAAGCTTGAGTTGTTTCCACAGAGCTTGAATATCTGCATCTTTATTTTTAATCATCTTCTCAGCTACTTTGATGTTACCAGGATCATATCCTAGTTTAATCACTACATATTCTAAAGCTTTGGTTCTAGTGTCTTTGGCCAAGGATGACATTCAATCTATCTTTAGCCATGAATGCATATTATTCAAAGAGGCCTACAGTTTTGAGGTAGCCATGGTTGAACTTGTTAGTGTTGAATAGATCATTTCACCTGCCTGTTTATGCAATTCAATTTAATCAATTGCATGAACCTTTTTGGTATCAAAAGAAAATACTGAGGCTTTGTAGTCTTTTGCACTTTTGGGGATTGGAACTATAGGTTCCAAAAATGCCAATTGGAACTGTCCCTTCTCTATGTCAAGTGCAGATAGAAACCTATATTGAGTAGTAGTAGTTTTCTTCCAAAAATCTGAATATCATGTAGCCTTCAATGCTTCATTCTTCTTCTTAATCTCTCTGTATCTCAAAAAAGTCTTCTACTTTGTTGCAATCTGGGATGTAGAAGATACATGTGACTGTGTTATATCTTTAACATTTGAGAAAGAGGTAGGGAGACCTCTCAAAAAAACTGTACTTTTTTCTTGCGACTCATTATCTTCTGATGATTCTTCTTGAATGGTTGCATGTGTATCATTTTTAAAATCAATAATATTATTAGCGTTAGGATCTGTCTTTTTTCTTCGCTTGAAAACACGGAAATCTTGAGATTTTGAATTTTTAGGAGACATCTGTAGGAGACATACTTTCCCTTACTCTTTTGGCTTCCTTGTCTTTTGGAATAGAAGTTTGTAGAGATGTTTGACTGACAATTTTCTCTTCAGCTTCATGTAGTGTGTTATTTGTACACTGCTCCTGATTGGCATACTTCTCTATTTTTGGTATAGGTGTATGTGCATTTGGTGTGGTTTTATGCTCGACTCTTAGTCTTGAAATTATCCCTAATGGATCATAATATCATGTGAAGCTTAACTTAAATTTCATTTTCTTTAGTAATTCATCCACATCCTCTATTGCTGCTTTGGTATTTACAATGTACGACCCAACATGTGCCTTCAAGTTAAATTGTGCCTTATTTTTGCTTGATACAAAATGTAGGTTATCCATATTTAACATCTGTCTAATGTATTCCAAGGAAAAAATTCTTACTAGTACAAATACTAGCAATCAGTAGGGAGGAACTTCACACCCATAGATTCGAATTTTTGTATAATTATGGTAAAGATACCAATCTCCAGCCTTAGCTTGTTCTGTAAGATGCAAATTTGTTTTTGATATCTCGTGAAATTCTTCGTATAATACTCCTACTAAGAAGACACAAGGACACATGTAAAAACTAATCTATAAAATTACATAATGAATAATCCTTTGAATTCTTTCTCACCAAGGAAGTCAAATGAATGACTGATAGTGGACTTCCCTGTTCATCCACCTTATGTAACTGGAACTTGAACCTATCTTCTTGATAGAACAACATCAAATATACATGGATTGATTGGTGTTTGAATGCACCTTTAGCTTTAAATTTCAAAAATTGCTCATGAATAACATCTAAGAGGTATTGACTATAGTTGAAAATGGCCGATGGCTTCTAACCAATTGAAAATACTGACAAAAACCTTAACACTACTTCACCTACCCATTGGTCTGTGGGATAACCAAAGAGGCAAGTAACCATTGAAATAACCTACCTCGACATTTAAGGGAAAATAGAAGCAAAGTATGGGGGATTATTTCTAGGCAATTCAAAATTCTCAGGAAAGAAACATTCAAAAATATGGGCTCATTGGGGGAAGGTAAGCTTTTGGTATATTTGCATGAGTGCATTAGTGGAAAATGGTTGTAAAGAATTTTGAGAATTAATCTGAAGGGCTTGACAAATAGCTTCTGGGATAATTGAGAATAAGATTTCATTGTTTTGGGCAATTATCGCTTTCTTGCTGGGGAGGTACCTAAGATGACACCATGTAATGAAATATGGGAGAATATGAGTCCAGGGAAAGGTAAAATGAGGTAAAAACGATTCCTAGATACTTAAATCATCACTATTATCTAAAAAAAAATTCTTCACCCAATTATGAAACTCATATAAATCAAATTCACACTGAGTTTTAGTTATCTTATACTATGTGTCGACCAAAGGCATCTCATTTAAATTGGGAACAAAGGGTAAGACGTGACTCTCAATGATGATTTTCACTTTTCCCTTATGTGACGACATTTCAGATTGTAAAGAGGCTTAAGGGAAATTACCTAATTTGTACTTGATTGATAATAGAAGAGGATGATGATTACAGAGGGCACTGGTGCACTAAAACAATCTTTGGACGTGGACCTACATTGATACAATGAAATGGAAAAGGAAGAAATGCTGGGCAATGCGAGATTTTTAAAGTAAAAGGGAAAGAAAATTAATGACAAAATTACTGTTTTTTGAGCATTACAATTAAAGGTGTAAACGTTGGCGAGAGTTAATGACCAACGTTCATATGACTGTTGGTAGGAAATTTGGGTAACGGTAATGTGACATTAGGGGTGAGGTGATATGGACGGATGTGGTGGCGCACTATGAATGGAGCGGGAGTCAACGAGAGCGGAAGATGGCTTTCGAGGGGAGGGTTGAATAGTAAGTGGGAAGGGAGCAGAGGCCCCTGAAATGTTTGTGGGGCCACTATTTGGTCGTTGGTGGTTTCAATCAAACCAATTTTCAGACTCCCCCTCCTCATTAACCTTTGAGAGGTTGGGGGCGGAGGGGTGGCAGACATCATTGCCTGCCATTGATTTTGATTAGGATGGTCATTCGTCCAAAAGCACAAGTACGTTATTACAAAACGATAAAACATAATGTCAATTGTTTATTCACTATTTAAACCATTCTTTTGCTAATTTAACCAAGATTTAGGGATAATAAATAAAACGACTTGAGTGGCATTTTAGTCGGCACACCATTTTGAGGATTTTATTTCATTTATATATTATTTAAATACTTTTCTCTTATTCCTCTTTATTTTTTTATTTTTATTCTTTTTGTATTTTCATAATTTGTTTTTCTTTCTATTTTTCTTATTTTTCTTTTTAAAAGCTAAACAACTTAAAATGAAAAATAATTTACAACATCCCATTGGGATAAATGGCTAGATAATCATACTTTGTTCACTATATTGATAGGACCCTAACACATGATACTCGTCTCTCTCAAGAAAACACATATACCCTGTGTCCTCCTATTCATGGGATTTTTGGATCCTTAGGAAATGTCTCCAAATTGTCGAGACTTTATCGGGGACTCTGGGACTTACTAACTATCTGAAATATTTCTGAATAAATTTCAAGGATTTTATGGGAAAATTTTACGGAAGTTGTGGGAAAATTTTAGGGATAATCCAAGCACATAGCTTTAGTTTTGACAATCATGGACATTGATAATTAAAAAATTGATCATTTTTTCTATCCATTATTTTTGTAAGGCATCAAATCCAAATATTTTGTAGAAGTTACAACTCAAAACATGGGTTTTTTATGATGGGTTTCAATTTGGATTTATGGTGATTTAGATATTGTATTTTCAAACGTAAAATTTACTAGAATCAACCTCCATGTCAAGGAAAAAAATGCAACATTTTAAAAGCATAATCTTAGTGGTTATTTCTATTATTCTTTCTCATTTTTTAGGTCATCTCAGCTTTTACATACTAAAACAAGTTTAGTGCTTCCACCATCCCAACCTCAAGAATGGTGAAAACAATCAAATAATAGTGACTTGGACTGGGTACTAAATGTTTAAATAAATTCTTATTCAATCCCCTTCTCTTTTTTGGATGTGGTTCATGGACTCTGGAGATCAGTGACATTGTTTTAGGCAAAACCATCCAAATTAATCACTTCTTTCCAACTTATTAAAGGAGCCTAACCCTAAGAGCATCAAAGAGAATTGACCTTGTGACATCTTAATAGTTAGGTTCTTTAATGACAAGAACTTGACCAATTAGGCTAACCATCGGGGCTATTCAACCCCATTCTTAATCTAACATATGAATTTAATATTTTTACAAAACCAAAGTATTTTATAGTGGTTTTCAACACAATTGTAAAAGCTTGAAAAGCCTATTGAGAAGGAAATGCATTTTATGTTTAACATAGTCCTCATGAACAATGAGGAAAAAAAACTGCTATAAAGGCAATTATTTATCTGATAGATCCTTCATCGACCTTATTACAAATTGAAAGTAGTTTACAATTAAGTTTCCCTGTCCCCAAAACCAATACATCATAACATATAATAATACATAATTTTATAATAAAAACTAGATTGTGAATCCACTCTTCATCATTCTCAAAATTTACAAACTAATATATCCAAAAATAAAAAAGAAGATTAATCACATTAGAAAGGTAGATGAACAACGCTATTAGGGACATTAGGATCTCAAAGAAATAAGGAGAGAGATCCAAATTTCCTTGTTGTTAATCTTCCACTTATTTTTTAAATTTCTAATGTGTCTTTTTATTATGTATTTAATAATTTGAAGATAAGTTTGTGAATTTTATTTGATAGATTTATTTACTTATTATATATATGTGTGTGTGTGTGGAGAATTTATAGAGAACTTTGAAAGATCAACGACCATTATTATACGAAATACAACTTGTTATATATGCCACTAACATGCTTGTTACAACATGTTTATGAGCCTTGAACCCATACAATTAAGCTAGGATCCCTTGACTTATTTATAATAATATATGAATAGAAATATAATAAATTTATTTTAAATTTGAAATTTGTCAATTTTAGATAAAATTAATTTTTTTAAAATATAGTTATTTGAATAAATATTATAAAAATATATTTATAAAGGTCTCGAGGGGCAGCTCCAATTGGTTATTGAAGTAATGTGAAATTAGTAAAACTGAGAGATCCAAGGTTCAAATCCCCTTGGTTGTGACCCGATTTATAGAGAGGAGGACATGTTGTATACCCCAAAGGTTTACTAGTAGTTATGATGAGTGTAAATATACAAATTAAATAGTTAGTAAACATCAATCCATAATATGCACCAATACACTTACCTCATGATGCATCTCACATTTCCAAGAAAAAAAATATTTTAAATTTAAACATATATACATTTAGAAAACTTGCTTTATCATGGATAGTTTTAATGTGTAAATATGTTTTTTGATAATGCCATGGGCCAATACCACATGTTCAAAAAACCATAACTCATTTTGTAGTCAAAATATTTTACATACATTTTAATTTAATTTCACCAACTCTTTTATTTGATGGAATAAGAATGATATACCCACAATGAGATGCTATCACTAGGACTGTGAACAATCTACCCATAGTGGGATGCTATCACTAGGATACCTTAGGGATAATATATATATTCTTTAAATATTTGATAATTTTAGAATGAGTGTAAATATACAAATTAAACTATTAGTAAACATCGATAAACATTAATCCATAATATACATCAATACATTTATCTTCATAATGCATCTCACATTGCAGATTATATATATATATATATGTATGTATGTATGTATGTATGTATGTATGTATGTATGTATATGTATAAAACTTTATTTTAAATTTAAACATATATACATTTAAAAACTTACAACAAGACTTTTAATAACAAATATTCACCTCTACTTTATCATGGATATTTTTAATGTGAAAATATGATCTTTGATAATGCTATGGGCATGTTCAGAAAACCATAACTCATTTTGTAGTCAAAATATTTTACATACATTTTAATTTAATTTTAATATTTTTTAATTATTATTTTTTGGTAACTAGACTGAGTCTAGGTTGGGGCCAACTCGTTTATTTGATGGAACAATTTATTTGATGGAGCAAGAATGATATACCCACAGTGGGATGCTATCACTAGGATTGTGAATGATCTACGTACAATGGGATGTTATCATTATGATTGTGAACAATCTACCCATAGTGGGATGCTATCACTAGGATACCTTAGGGATAATTTAATTACCCCAAAAATGATTTCCATCTTCAAATACTCGCCATGAGGTTTGAACCTGAGACCTGGTGCGGACTAACCCCCACTCAAAGTAAACCCCATTCAAAGCAATTGGTCTACACCTTATGGTTTTTTTTGTAACTAGGTTGAACCTAGGCTAGGGCCAACCCATCTATTGGATGGAAGAATAATCTACCAACAATGGGATGCTATCATCAAGATTGTGCAAAGCTTGATTGAGCTTTGATGCTTCTTTTTAATTAAATTGAAAAAAAAATGCATAACTGCCATTGAGATAAATCTTAACTCTATATCCTTTACTACTACTAAAAATATACCATGAATATTCTTTAAGGTTAAATCCCTACCATCCACCTACTGATGTAATTAAAATAATCCTCTCATAATTAAATGAAATAATCTTACAACATTTTTATTCTTTTATTTATTAATTTTTTTACTGATAATTGGTGAATCAAAATTTTTCCACATAGGCTAACATGTTTATGGAGAATGAAACTCGAGTGGAGGAGTAATTAAACCCACTAGTTACCACTCAAACTATTATCCTTTAACAAAAAATTACAAAAAATTATATAACATTTAAATAAAAGTTTAAAACATACAAGATTATGTAACACGCTTATAAATTGATGAATATTACATAAACCATACATAATAAATGTTTTTTTAATAAAAATTATAATTTTACAAATAAAACTAGTGGAATAAACGGTAAAAGATGTATAAGGCAAACCAAAGAATGAAATTGTTCCTTTAATCAAATATCTTTTCAAAATTTATTAGGAAATTTGTCTGTGAAAAGTATATTTTAATGTTTGTGTCCAGGGAAGGGTCACTCATCATAGAAAGACGATGTTGTCTATTCCTATAGAGTTATGTAAACATTTTAAACTTAATACAAATTACACAACAAAAAATAAAAATAAAATTAAAATTAAATAAATGAATAAAATAATAATAATTAATAAAATAAATTGATTCCTTAATTTACATAAATACAATTAAAAAATAGAATAAATAAATCATAATGCCTCAATCTCTTAAAATGCAAGACTTTTTTAATTAAAAAAATTTAATTCTCTCTTAACAACTTAATAAATCCATAATTAAAATAAATCTAAACAATATAATAAAATTTAAATTATAAATTTTTTAGTAATAATTATGTTTAACTCATTTTAAAATAATCTAAATTATTAAAATTTCGAAAAAAAAAAAATACATAACTCTCCAAGGTTAAGAAAAACCAAAAAAATTTAAAAAATTCCCAACTTTTAAATCACTTAATTTACTACCCTATATCAACAACACACCATATATAACTTAACACTAAATTCTAATTCATAACTCATGGAGATTAAAATAACACTGATACGACTGCAACATACAATTTATAGTGTAACATTGAATCAAAGTTACAACACACGACATATAACTTAACACTAAATTCCAATTCATAACTCATGGAGATTAAGATAAGACTGCTAAAACTGCAACATATAATATATAATGTAACATTCAATCATGGTTAGTTAGAATTTCGTGAAAGTTAAAATAACTTATTTAGACTTTCGCATTAAAAGAATTGTGATGAAAGAAAATAATATTAATTTTGCAGTTAATACTATCTCAAGTTTATTTATTTTTAATTTGGCAATCAACAGTATTCAGTTAGTTTTTATATATATATTATATATATATGAGATACCATAATTATATGTAAATTTAATAACTTTGGCTTCGTTCAACATATTTATATACAAATGCTAAGTTATATAAAGTGAACTATGCTTTAGGATTTTTTTTATTCAGTTTTTGAATTAGAAAAATATAAAAAAATTATTAGTGGAATTTTTGGTTTTGGGAAGGTATTGGATTTTATAATACTAATGGTATTTTAATTTTTAATTAAAATTTATTTCATGTATTTTTTTTGAGTATTTGTAAAATTATATTAGTTTTAAGAAATTTGTGATAATTTTCGTCAATATATGTAATTATATATATATGAATTATATGTATATTATATATATTAATTATATAAGAGATGGGTTGAGTTAATTGTAATTTTGATAAAAATATTTTTATTGAGTAATGGACTTTTTGTTTGATATACTATAAAAGTTTTACCATGTGGATTTAATGGTGTAAATGTGTTTTTGTGCTATTTTTTATTATTAATTTTTTTTTGCATTTAATATTTATTTAGGATCTAATTACCAATACGTCGTATCTGAGCCAATATGAAGAGTGCTAAGTTATCTTCATCACACATAGAGGAAGATTAGCCACAATTAAGCAAACATAATGAAAGAAAGCTTGAGTTGTGATTTGTCATTTTGTACCCAATCGATGAAGGGGTCAATTGTAAGAAAGGTTATTCATGTCATAGAATTGAGTTCAATTACCCTGCGGAAATTTTGTTAGTATAGACCCAGGTGTATGTCGTCCAAGGCGAAGTTGAGGGAGACATCCACGTGCAGAGGAGAAAGGTTATTGCTGCACTATAGTTGGGTACACCACACTACACTTCCATCATGTAGTTAAACAAAACACTACAACAATCAACTCATGCAAGAATGAAATAAACTGAAACCATAACTCTTGTTTAAATATATGCAAAGGTCTATGTCAAGGTTGTGCTCGTGGAGGCCTATATTTGTGTGTGGTGGTGTCACACACAAACCAATTCAGGGAGTTCAACCCCCATTATTGTGTTGGTATGGCGTATAATTCGGTGAATTTTTTTTGGTGGTAACATTATATAATATAATTATATAATATATAATTTGCGAATTTATTTATGATACACACATATTTAGATTTGGTGAAAGCTCTCCGATTTTTTTATTTAAGGTCGGGTCAATCTAGTGGAGGCCATGAGTTTGGTTTTGTGGTGAAAGCACACATGTATATTATTTTTTTTTTAAATTGACATGTATTTTCAACTTGAAGGGAGCATGTGTGTAGAGAATTAATGGCAAAGATGATGAAGAACAAGTTTGAGGACTTATGGTAAAAGTAACTTCGAATTATGAAAGCTCAAGATGTGAGATTTGTTATTGCAACAAAAAAATACATGAGGCATTGAATGGTAAGGTGAAAAAGCTTGCAAGCATGATAGAAGAGGAATGAGAATATTTGGATGTAAGAGCTTTCAAGACCATTTAATTATGTTTTGGAGATGATGTTTTGTTTAATATTATTGGATAAAGAACAACAATAAGTTTATGGAGTAGGATGGAGAGCTTTTATATAACAATCTAGAAATCAAAGATGATTTAAAAATTGCCAATTACTTAAATGTAGAATTGAGACTTCTGTGATCCATCATAATTGTAAAAGGAGCTTCAACATAAATCACATCAAAAAGATCATTGTCGACCCGTTTCGAACCAACCAGTGTGGTTCATCGTCAGGACAAGTTGAAGGAACAGATTTGGCCTAGCAAGTTAAATAGACTGAGCAGAGAATCCAACGGCTACATAACGGCTATATTTGATTTGGACCTAGGTCGTATTAAATTATTAATAATTAATCTAATTTTATTTTTTATATTTAAGTTAATAATATAATATTTAATTCCTTGAGATAAGAGAAATTAGGTTATATGATATATAATCTAATTATTAATTTTTATGACTTTAAGAAATTATATTATATATTTTTATTCTTGAGATAAGAGAATTAGTTATATGAATAAAATAATCTAATTATTAATTTTTTTACTTTAAGTTATATAATATTTTTATGAGCTGATATTATTTTTGTTTAAATAAATAATGGTTGTTAAAAATAATTTGGTTTTATATATTGAATCTAGTCCTATATTTATTATATCTAGAGATAAGAGATATTGAGAATAAATGAGCGAATTTAAAGAATTTTATTTGCTTGAATAACTTATATTAATGGTTATTTAAAAATTACTTTTAAATTATTATTGCTTGAATTACTTCCTTAGAAAGAAATAATTTTAAGTTATATGAGTAAATTATATATTCATCTTAAGTTAATATTTTTTCCCCTGGAAAAATCAGTATATTTTATTGATAATCAGTATTTCAGTGAGCCAGTTTTACATGATGTTCAGTACTTCTTATATTGCACTACCACGCAGGGTATGCTGTCAGTGTACTATCAGTGTGTATTTTCCATCAACTGTATTTCAAAATAAAAACAGTAAATTTCAGTCTATGTCTGTATTGCTGTCTACTATTATGTATTATATTATCTAAGGTGCTGCACTCTGATCCAGTGTAGGGTACTCTGGATCAATATAAGGCTGGTAGTAAAAAATCTGCTCCTGTTGATTGTTGATTTCCTTGATTTCCCATGTGCCTCTGTTCATCAGAGCGGCTTCCTTGGAGAGCTTATCGGCACTCCTATTATGCTCCCTGTAGATGTGTGTGATGGATATATGGTTAAATGCCGATTTGAGATTAAGAGCATCTTGAAGGATAGTGCTGAGTGAATTCCTGTGACAATCTTAAGTTAATATTATATATGTTTTATTTAAAAATTATTAAAATTTTAATTCTTTCGAGAAAATACTATATATCTATATAAGCTAACATTATACTACTTAAACTAGATCCAATAGTACATCCTAATTTAGATATACTAATCAAGCTAACCTAAATAATAAACTACTAAAACCGGAAAAGGACCTATAACAGGGAAAAAATAAATTCGATTAATACCTAAAACGATAAAAGGGCCCTCAATAGATACTGGAGGAATCCAATAAAAAGAGAAGAACACAACGATGTCAACAAAAAATATACACGAAAAGACTAAACCAAATACACACAGATAAAGCACCTAGGATGACCAGAGGGGCGGGGGCGGGAAGAAACCTTAAGACGACGAGGCAGGGATCCAACTCCTACTTACCTTCCAACCATCATCTCTGTTGAGATTGATGGGTCTTCGCTCGATTTCAATAGCTTCCCTTAACTTAAGACAATTACATTATAGTTTTGATCACTTGAATTATGAGAACACTTAATCACTTCTATTAGATTTAGTACAACTAATAATCTTGACTATGATTAGGTTATGGGTGCATTATTGTTTGAGGAGGTGCATAGGAAACATAGTATTGATGCCTCCACACTAGAAGCAATAGTGGCTAAAGGTTGGTCCAGAGAAAAATGTGAGAATTCGAGAGGTACATAAAGATAAAAAACAAAAGGCAAGAAGAGTAAACTCGAATGCTAGTATTGTAATAAACAAGGGCATGCCAAGAAATTTTTGTTTGAAGAGTTAGGAATCCAAGGAAGGCTCCAAAAATGAAGCAAATCAATTTGAATCAAGTATAGGTGTGGTTGATAAAATCTTTTTTTTTTTTTTAGTGTTAAAAAATACTATGAAGAATGATTGTTAGATTATGGTGCTTCAAATTACATGTGTCCACATAGAAGTTGGTTTCTTCTTATCAAGCTATTGATGGTGGTTTGAGAAATAATACTTCTTATAAGACTATTGCGGTTGGAAGCATTAATATTAAAATGTTTGATGGTATTTTATGGATATTGACAGAGGTTAGACATGTGCTTGAACTAAGGTAGAGTATGATTTCTTTGGGAGTTTTGAATTTTGATTACATATTTACAATTCAAGGTGGATCGTTCAAGGTATCCAAGGGCATTTGGTGGTTATGAATGACACAAAGACTAGAAACCTTTACAAGTTGGAAGGGAGTACTCAAATCAATGAAGTATCAGTGGTATATAAGGAGGAAAATGAATCAACTCATTTATGGCATCAACAATTGGGTCATATGAGTGTGATAGGGCTATAAGTACTAATAAACTATAAATTACTTCGAAATTTAAAATCTTTGAATTTGAATTTATGCAAACAATGTATTTTTGGAAAGTGGTGTAGGCAAAAGTTTAAAGCAGTATGCTAATAAAGGTGTTTTAGATTATATACATTTAGATGTCCTGGGCATCCATTATAGTTTCTTTTAGAGGAAAATGATATTTTGTAATATTTATAGACAATTTATCTACAAACATGTGGGTTTATGTCAAAAAGAAAAATTGATTTGTATAATACATTTAAACAATTTAGAGTTATGGTAGAAAAGAGAATAGTAGAACAATCAAATGTTTAAGAATGGATACTGGGAGGCGAGTTCACATATTTAGAATTCAAAAAATATTGCAATCAAACTGGGATTAAAAGACACAAAACCATTGTATACATTCTATAGTAAATTGGTATGTCAAAACAATGAACACGACTTTTCTAGAAAATGCAAGAAACATACTCAACAATTTCAATTTGCACTAAGAGTTGTGGGTAGAAGTAGTCACTAGTACTTGCAATCTTGTAAATTCGTCACCATCAATTGCAATAGATTGTAACTTTTTTGAAGAGGTATAGATAGGCCATCCTTGTGTTTATTCAAATTTAAAAAAAAAATGTTGTGAAGCTTATGCATTTACTCCAAAAAATAATCTAAAAATCAATTTTATTTAAGTTAGACCCCAGATCAAAAATATATGTCTTTGTTTCTTATGATGATGTAGCTAAGGGATATAGGTTGTGGGACCATACTTCCCACAAAATTATCATTAGTGGAGATGTAGTATTTGATGAATCCCCCCTCATTAAATTAGATATTGTAAAAAACAATTTGAAATAGGAACGAATGCCACTAAATCAACATATTCTATTGGAGACTCAACCATCTATAGAAACTAGGGAGTAGGAAGAACCTTTTAAGGATAAATAACATGTGGATGTTGAAGATATTTAGGAAAATGTGTAAATTCCAAAACCAATACTGAGAATAAGTACATGGTACATAATCCTTCTAAAATTCATACCTATTTTGTTTCATATATTTCTTTGATCATAAGTAAGAAATAGATGATACTTATAATACTAAATGGAAGACAACGATGAAATAATAGATGGATATTTTGGAGAAAAACTGAACTTGGGACCCAGTAGAAGTTCCAAACGATAGAAAAGTTGTTGGGTGTAAGTGGGTCTACAAATTGAAGAAAGGAATTGATGGTAAATTTGAAAGTTATAAAGAAGGATTAGTGACAAAGGGGAACTCTCAAACAGAAGCTATAGATTTCCATGAAATCTTTTTGATAGTTATTAAACCTTTTTCTATTTGTATTGTATTGGCACTAATTGTTTTACTTGAAATAGAGTTAGAGCAATCAGATGTCAAAACAACATTTTTACATGGAGATTTGGATGAGGAGATATGTATAGAATAGCCAGAAGGATTTGTTCAACATCATAAAATAATGTTAGTTTGCAACCTCAAGAATTCATTTTATACCCTGAAATATTCTCCTAGGCAATGGTACAAGAAGTTTTATTCCTTCAGGATGAGCCCAAATTATACTAGAGGTCAGTATGAAAATTGTGTTTACTTCAAAATTTTGAACGATATATTTATTATCTTGGTGTTATATATTGATGATATGCTTGTTGCAAGAAAAATCATGGACAAGACCAATTAGTAGAAGGCTAAGTTGGCTAAGACCTTTAATATGAAGGATCTAGGAGCAAAAAAACAAATCTTGGGCATATAAATACACAAAGATAGGAAAAATGGTAAGCTTGGGTTATCACAACATAAGTATCTCAAGAAAACACTCATGAAATTCAATATGAATAACCTGAAACTTGTAAATATCCCTCTAGCTTCTCATTTTAAGATTTCTTTAGGTTTATGTCTTAGTAGTGAAGAAGAGAAGGATTATATGTCCTGCGTACCATATGTTAATATTGTAAGAAGTTTGATGTATGCAATGGTATGTACTAGGCCAAATATTTCACATTTAGTTGGTGTTTCTGGTAGATACATGGAAAATCTTGGAAGAGAGCATTGGAATGTGGTGAAATGGGTGATTCGGTATCTAAGAGGCACACGTGATCATTGCATAACCTTTAACAATTATAGTGATTTTGTCTACAAATTAGATTTTGCAGGTAATTTAGACAAGAGGAGATGTACTTTAGGTTTTGTCTTTACTCTTGCATGATGATATATAGTTAGATGTCAAAATTTTAAGAAATTGTTATTTATCTACTACCAAGACAAATATATCATCGTCTCATGTGCATGTAAGGATACAATATGGTTGACGCGTAATTTTGGTGAGTTTGGAAGAGTGCTATCCATTTGGCTATTAATCTAACTTTTCATAATAGAATTGGCCATATTGATATAAAGTACGATCTTGTAAGACATGTAGTTGATGGAGTTGGAGTAGATCTTAAAAAGGTATACACTCAAGAAAATTGTGCATACATGTTACAAAACCAAAACTATTAAAGTTGTGGTGGTGTTTGTCTTCTCTTGGATTATAAAAGAGGTGATGAAAGGGCTTGAAAAAGGTATCATGTAATTTTTTGTCAAGGGGGAAACTGCTAGAATTCTTGAAAAAAATTAATAAAATAAAATTAATATATTGTGAAAATCAAAATTGACTTCATGTAATTATTTTGGTAGTTTGCATGGTGGTGTTAGTTTATGATACTAATGACAGCTCATGTAACACATGTAAGGGTGCCAAGATAGGTATATCTATGTAGTATGAGGTATGGGTTTAGTTGGTTGTAAGCCTGATTATAATACTCTTCTTGAGCAATAAAAATATCTTTCCCGATGGATGTTTCCCTGGTACACTATTAGGGTTTTACCATGTAAATTTTGTGTTTTCTATGTGGTTATGTGTTATTTGTATGTCATTTTTTACTTTTAATACTTATTCAGGCTTTAATTACCAATAATGGTTCCCCCGATTTGACCTAAACAAGTAGTGGTTATGAACATGCCATATTGGATTTTCCTTTCAAATTTGTCCCTATAGTTTTGGCATCTTTCAATATTGTTGAAAAATGCAGCAAGAAATTCTCAATTTGATTTTCCTTTGATTAAATTGAGAAAGTTCGAATTTCCACATCAACAGAGAAGTTGGATGATGTTAACTTGTGTGACATGACTTGTGTCACCCAATTTACTCAGTAAGTTCAATTCAGAGGAGTGAGAGCCTAGTTCTGCATGTGTGATTGCTAATTTGTAGTAATCAAGGTTAGTTATTGCAAGTTGTTTTCATTTAAACTAGTTCTAACTTTTGGAGGAACTAGTGGAAGGTCAGTTAAGCAGTAGGACTTCAGTCAAACCCAATGATCATCTGGTTAACTTATCAGTCAAACCAAAATAACTAGTGCAAGCAAATAAGTCGAGTTACTCAGTTGAGGTGGAGATTCCAAGGTAGTGTAACATCAATTGTAGACTAGTCTTGAGTGTATAGGTGTTGCATGCAGTTAGATGATCAACTTAAAGGAATTGAACAATTCAATTGAGGGAATTTCATAAATAATAGGGCTAATTTCTCAAGGAACAACACAAGGAAACAAGAGCGCAAGTTGAGGCAATATTTGACTAAGTCTGGGTCAGAGGCCTTCAGTGAGTAGAGATATAGGTTGTACACTTGCAGGGTGAATTCAGTTGAGAAAATCAATTGTAATTTTTTTTCTTTTATTTATTAATTAATTATTATTATTATTATTATTATGATTATGATTATTATTATTATTATTATTATTATTAATTTTTTTTTTAATTTTTTAAATTTTAAATTTTTTATTTCAGATGGTTCACGGACACCCGCAGTCATTGAGTGGCCGCTACGTCCATGGAAATATCTGAGCTTGATCAAGGATATCAAGGGGTTTTCAAATAAAAAATAATAGAAATTTCAATAATATTTGAACCCAAGACTTCCGATTCAGTGAGACTTCGTTTCCACGACCATTACCAATTGGGCTACCCCAAGTGGACGTCATCAATTGTAACTCATCTCTATTTCATTTGATTAATGCAAGAGGCATTGGGGGTTTTTAGCTGTTTTCTTTCCTTAAATAAAAATACTTGTTGCATGTGTGTTATTCCTTCTTGCATGTCTGAAATTTTTGTTCTAAATTGTGAATTAATGTCTGCAGAGCAGTAGCATAGATCTGTGTCTTGTGATTTTGATTAAAAGTTCATGAGTAGTTGCAAATATACAATCTAATTTCTACATGGTATCAGAGTTGGATTCACATTAGAGCATGAAATTTGAATTTGTATCTCAGAGGTTTAAATTTGAAGATCAGTGTAGCAAGATTTCTTCAGGTGAATTAATGTCTGCAGAGCAGTAGCATAGATCTGTGTCTTGTGATTTTGATTAAAAGTTCATGAGTAGTTGCAAATATAAAATCTAATTTCTACATGGTATCAGAGTTGGATTCACATTAGAGCATGAAATTTGAATTTGTATCTCAGAGGTTTAAATTTGAAGATCAGTGTAGCAAGATTTCTTCAGAGATGAGAAAATGGCCTTCAATGGATTAAGGCTAGAGTATGCCTCGGAAGGCACCTCTAATTTTGTTGCATGGAAGGACCACATGGAGGCAATGTTGGATGATAATGAGTTGCTATAATACATAAAGACAAGTGTTGAAAAACATCAATCATTTGATGCCCAAAACCTTGCTTAGTGGAAGAAAGATGTAGCCAAGGTGAGGAGAATAGTCTTGGAGGGAGTACGAGATCATGTTGTTTCGATTCTCCACAAAAAAGAAACTTTGTTCATGATGTGGACATCACTAACATAATTATTCAAGAACAATAGTGACCACAGGGAGCTGACACTCAAGGATAAACTTCAAAGTATCAAGAAGCAAAAGAATGACATAATTATGCAGTATCTGAGCAAGTTTACACAGTGTCGTGATGAACTTGGCGGGGTCCATGTTAATTGATGGGACCAGCCCATAACTATGGATGACTGTTAATTAAACGTTGATTAATGAATGATTCGGTATCAATCCATATGATTAGGATCAAGAACATGATTATTCGGGATATTTGTTTGTTGGCATTTATGTCGGAGTAAATGTTGGTCTGCTTGCTGTACTTGCCTTGATTTCCACCTTCCCTCTCTTTGGTGTTACCAAAACCCTCATTTAATTTCATTTGGTCATTTCTTGGTTTTCTCTCTGCTGCTATGAGGGTCTGTGCTTGACCTGTTTGTGACTGTATAGAGCTTGGCAGTAATGCTCTGCATGCGCCCAACTATGGATTCCTCCACCTGGTGGCGAGGTCTCTCCGCCCACACTTGCAGTTTCATCACCTGGTTGCTTAGGCACTGTATTGAAGGCTTCGTCGACTCCGGGAGAGGGTTTATGTTGTTCCTCTGTTGGCTCTTTAACCTTCTGCTTGGTTATTATGCTTTCCTCTGTTCCCTGGGCTTGTTCTGTTACAAATTTTCTAGTTAAGCTTCTTGTTTTGATTCTATGGTTGATGTATGATTGTTTTAATGCTATGACAGGTCACAGTCATAGTGGGCTTCCTTGGCTTCGCTCGATATTGGCAAGGTAATTTACCCCTCCATGCTAAAGCTTGTCTTCTTCATTTTTCTTCAACACTAACGGCAGTCGCCCCTTTGTCTGTAGGGTTTTCACTGTCGACTGTGACTCAGTTGGGGTTTTCCTCCTCCAACACGAATACTCTTCAGGTAAGTCGTCCCTTCTAGTTTTTCTTGTCAACTTTTATTTCTAGGTTTCTCTCAGCATACATTTAACTGACATGCTCCGTTGACTCTCTTTGTAGGTCAGGGTTTTCTCCAGGCGTGGTCTTCGAAACTATTACAAGCCATAGCTCCGGTAGGGTCATTCTCTACTACTGTTGATTAACTTTTAGTATTGTTTTCTCTGTCATGACATTGGGAAAAGTCCCAGTACTCCTTTGTTTAGTTGTCTTTGTTGTCGAGCAACCTTGCCTCTATCTATATGTAATCTTCGACTGTTTTTGCGCTCTGGACACTTGTAATTTATTCGCCTTTTCTATTGTGACTGATTAGGGTCCAACCCTGGCTTTCGGGGTTTTGCTGTTTCATATTATCTTACCCTGTTTTTAATCGAGCACTCTAAATTGTTCTTGATGTATGCCAATATTATAGTTATAAAGGAGGGATTAACAAGAGAATCTGTATAAATGGGTTACCTCTGTTTTGAATTTCGTGCTTCAGCAGTTGTATTCTCGTTCTGCTGAGAACTGGCTTATACTGTTGTTTGCTTTCATATATTTGGGGACTGTTGTTGTTTTTTACTGGAACTCCGTGCTGGGAACGCTCGTATGGCTTCTTTGTTGAATTCAGTAGCTATGTCTCTGTTTAATAGAAAGAAAGAAATAGATAGGAACGCATAGTACTATTTAGTTCACACACAGTAATTAGAGGAAAGAAAATGAATGTCATGGACAAACTATTTACAAATGGATTCAAATATTCGGATGTTTGAAAATTATTTTCTCCTTCTGGTACTTCTATTCTTGTGCATTCAACCCCTTCAAAATGTATTACATTGGTTTTTGTATTGTATTTAGACAGTTACTCGAACTGTTCATAGTTACCCTTCAGTTTCTTTTATAGTTACATAATGGATAACTATTTCGGGTTTTCTTATGCTATAGGATTTACAATATATATATATATATTTAAATGAAAAGGACAGCTGTAGAAATGGATTAATAAAATGACATAACAACGTGACTATATTGACCCTAACCTAACTGTATTGTTCCTAATATCCCTTAACTAATAATGAAATAAAAAAACTAGTTCCTAGACACTGTTTTGATCAACAAATGTAAATGAAACTAAATGACAATGAACATATCCTCCTTAGCTAAGACCAAACACCCGGTCATGGTACCCTTAGCTGGATGCTCCTGCATTAGGCTCCCGGGGTAAGAAAAATTCATGACTCTGGTCCATGAGCTTCTTGACTGATAGCCCACTTGTTGTATCTGTCTGACGCTAAGCCATGAATTGTCCTCAATGGGATGGTTCTTCCACTTGACCAAATATTGTAGATATTCTTTCCACCAAGTTCGATGGCCACCTGAGTGTCGAGGATCCTCTCGATCTCAAGGGGTTGAGCGTAAGGCATTTGTCTCATCCAAGTCTCACTCCTTTCCTATGTGTCCCATGTAGGTCGTACTGTACTGTCTTCCTTAGGATTGGAAGTATATGGAAACAGCTCTGCCACATTGAAGATGGGTAAGATTCCTATTCCTGGTAGCAGTTGTAATTCATAAGTGTTGGCTGAAAATTTTGCATAATTTTACAAGTATTGTAGTTTGTTATATGCACCTCTAGGAAAACGTTCCTTGTGCAAATGCACGAGGACTTCATCCCCCACATTAAACTATACCTCTCGTTGTTTCAGATCTTCTTGCTTCTTATACTTTTGACTGCTATCCTACAACTTCATTTTTACTTGCTCGTGTAGGTCATTCATTGCCTTGGCGAAATATTTTCCATCATCACTCCGTCTTTCCTGTTGTCATAGATCTCGTAACTCATGCACTCCGTGAGGATGCATGCCACATAAGATCTGAAAAGCACTATACCCCGTGCTGCAATTGGGGGAGTCGTTGTAAGCGAACTCCGCCTAGGCAAGTACACGATCCCACATTCATGAATTTTCCCCTATCAAACTTTGTAGTAGGTTCCCCAAGCTCCTGTTTACCACCTCTGTTTGCCCCTCAGTCTATGGGTGATAAGCAGAGCTAAAACTTAACTATGTGTCCATCTTCTTCCACAAGGTGTGCTAGAAGTTCCCCATAAACTTCACGTCCCTGTCGGAAATAATGGACTTAGGTAGGCCATGTAGCTTGATGATGTCTGTGAAAAATAAGTGGGCCACGTGAGTGGCATCGTTGGTCTTTTTACAAGGGATGAAATGTGCCATCTTTGAGAACCGGCCTACTACTACCATCATCGAATCATAACCCCGCTGCATCCTTGGTAGACCCAAGACAAAATCCAAACTGACTGAGTCCCACGGTCTACTCAGAATGGGTAATGGCATGTAGAGTCCCGTATTCTAACTGTGTCCTCTCGCTAACTGACACACTTTATCTGGTCACAAATCTCTGCACATCCCTTCGCATTCTTGGCCAATAATAAAAATGGTTGAGTTGATCTAATGTTTTGTCTATGTCGAAATGCCTGGCTAGACCTCCACTGTGCTTCTCCCAAATGATATTCTCTCTCATCGAACAATCGAGAATGCATAACTGCCCCCCTTTAAACAATAGTTTCTCTTGCAAATTATAGTCCAACCATGGGCTATTGTTTCTCAGCAAAGGATTCTGAAGGCTTCATAAGCCTCTTTGAAATCCGCATAGGTCTGATACAAGTCTTTCAAATTCTCAAAGCCCAACACTTGTATCGTACTCTCCTGCAAGAGCAAGGCTCTTCTACTCAACGCATCCGCCAGCTTGTTGGCCTGTCTGCTAATTTGTTTCAATGTGCAAAGGTGAAACTCCACAAATATTCAACCCACTTAGCATGCTTGTGATTCAACTTATGTTGTTGCATCATGTATTGTAGTGCAAAATTATTAGAAAGTAAAACAAACTCATTCCGCAGCAGATTGTGTCTCCAATGCTTCAGTGCTTGGATGACAGCATAGAATTCTTTGTCATAGGATGAATACTTCTGCCTGCTCTCATTCAACTTCTCACTGAAAAATGCAACAGGTTTGTCTTCTTGGCTAAGTACAGCTCCAATGGCCATATCGCTTGCATCACAGCGAACCTGAAAAAACTTTTTAAAATCTGGAAATCTTAGGATCAGTCTTTCTATGATCTTCTTCTTTAGTAGTTGAAAGCTCTTCTTTTCTGCCTCAGTCCAACGAAAAGGCTGACTTGCCTTCTTTATAGTATCCAACATAGGTGCGCAGATCTCATTGAAATTCTTTATGAATTTACGGTAAAAACTTTCTAGCCCATGAAAACTACGTACCTCAAACTGACTTTTTGGGGATGGCCAGTTAACAATTGCTGCAATCTTCTCTCGGTCCATCTTTAACTCGTTTTCTGCAATAAAAAAACCCAGATAAACTAGTTCTCTTTGCAGAAAAGTGCATTTTTTAAGATTTATCAGTAGCTTATTCTGCTGTAATTTTTCTAGCACACTTCGAACATGTTGAAAGTGTTCCTCCCTCATCTTGCTGAAAATTAAGATATCATCAAGATACACTATTACAAACTTTCCAATGAAATATTTCAACATTTCGTTCATCAGTTGCATAAAGGTATTGGGTGCATTACTTAATCCGAATGGCATTACTAGGCACTCATACAGTCCTTCATTGGTCTTGAAGGTTGTCTTCCACTCATCCCCTTCCCTGATTCGAATCAGATGATAACCACTCTTCATATCAATCTTCGAGAAATATGCTGCCCCACTAAGACAATCCATCATATCGTCCATCAGTGGCAGTGGAATATGTACCTGATGGTAATTTTATTGATGGCCCTCGAATCCGTGCACATTCACCATTCTCCTCCTTTCTTGGGAGCGAGAACTTTTGGAACTGCGCAAGGGCTCAAACTCTCCATTATTAGCCCTTTATCTAGCAATTCCTGCACCTATTTTCTGATTTCCTCGTTATCTTTGGGGCTCATTCGGTATGCTGCCTTGTTCAGTAGACTTGCTCCAGGTATAAAGTCAATATAAGGACTTATACTTCTCTTGGGAGGCAATTTATCTGGTAAGTCGTCCACTACAATATCACTGAATTCTTGCAGCATTTTCTAAATTTTTGTAGGCAAATCCGACACCTCTGTGTGTAACAACACCGTTTTTTCCCTTCTCACAACAACATAGTTCACTTCATTATCTTCAATCTGCTTCAAAAACTGCTTTCCACCCATTAATAACGCTTTCGTCCCGCTTGTTTCTGCTGCCTCCTCCTCCTTGATGGGCATAAGTGTGTGCTTGATCCCATCCTTGACAAACTTGTCACAGTTTATCTTCCCATCATGCACTACCTTCCAGTCTACTTCCATGGCCTTCCTCGCAATATATGACATACGTCCATTACCATAATATCACAAATAACCTTGTCCTTATACTTGCCAATATGGAACTCAACTTCACATTGTTTGTCCATCAACAGTTGATGGCCTCTCTACAACCATGATACCTTGTAGGGAGTGGGGTGTTTCAAGTGTTTCAAACCCAAATTCTCTACCATCTCCATGACAACCAGATTATTCGTGCTCCCACTGTCGATAATCAACTTGCAGCATTTTTTGTGCGACTTACAAACTGTTCGGAATAATGCTTTCCATTGAGTTTGCTCAGCTATTTCTTTGGCTGGTTTCAACAACACTTTATTCAGAACTAAGGCTTCCCCTATTCCTGGCACATTTTCTGCTTCCTGGGGAGGTGCCACTACTTCCTTTGGTTGTGCAACATACACTCCTCTTTAACCAACTTGTTCCTCCTCAGGACACTCAAAAGATCTATGCCCCCACTTGTGGCACCTGTAGCACTGATAACTAGCTCCTCTGCCTCGGCCATTCCTTCTTCCTTGCTGATATGTCTTGACACCTCTAGTGCTGTCTCCTTTTTCTGTCGTCCATGTAGTTTTGGAACTGCTGCCCTCCTCACTATTATTGGTAGTTCGCCCTCTACCATAGGACTGTCCTCTTCCTCCACCGGTTCCCTGTCCTCTCCTAGCATTTTTCTTTATGGCGATCTTCTCCTCTGCCCTCATGGCACTCTGCTAAGCTTCCTCTATATTTTTCGGGGAAAGAATGTTGATTTCATTGAATATTTCCAATCTCATACCATTTACATACCTTGCTATTTTCTCCAACGTGTCCTCCATGTAACCAAATCTTAAATTTACCGGGTAGAACTCTTCAGTATATTATTTCACTGTCATCCCTTTTTGCCTCAAATTTTGCACTTGCCGATGTAGTGCAATCTAGTAATCCTTGGGCAGAAATCTACCCTTCAACTTGGCCACCATTAGTAGCCATTTCTTTATTGGCAACTTGTTCATCCTTCTTCTTTTTTCTTGGACACTATCACACCACAAGGCTGTGTGTCCCTTCAACTTTGTTGCATCGAACTTAACTCTCCGATCTTCACTGACCTCTTCACACTCAAAATATTTTTCCAATTCGCTGATCCAGTCAAATAGAACTTTTGTGGACAAGTTTCCATCGTAATTTGGAATCTTTGGCTTAGGCTTGCTACTAGCTAATAGGACCTGTCATGCGGAAAGAGTTAATCTTGCGGACAAAACCAACCTCCCTAGAAGCCTAAGACTTTCTACTGACAAACAAGACAATTAAGAGCAATCCTTCTCTAAACATGCATTTACCATACAAGAAATAAAGTGTTTAGATCCTACCTATAGTCCAACGCTGTTGTAGTAGTCCAGCCTCGTCGATCCGGATGAGCTCCTCCTTCACTTCAAAACCTGCATTCACTAACAATCAAACGATTAAATAGCACCTAAATATCTCATAAAATAAAACATATTCAACATAC
>APFE030200450.1:0-10518 GCA_000404065.3 Pinus taeda | reverse complement strand
TCAACAATACTGAATCTGAGACACACAATCGTATTGTGCTCTTTGCCTTCTGATCCAACTTCTTCCATTCTTCATCGGTCACTCCCGTTGGTTTAGTACCGGATCTACCACGATCCACTGATCTTTATCCACCAACAGATCCTCCATCTTGAGTTTCCACAACTCAAAACTCTGACCATTGAACTTCTCAATCTCTATCTTTCCGCTGCTCGCCATCTTCTTTCACCACCGAATCGATCTCGCAGATCTCCCACTGACAGGGTCTTACCACAGGCCCAAGCAAAACACCTCATCAACCAAAGGCTCCCCTGAAGCCAAAACAGCTCTGATACCAAATGTAGGTTTTAACCTCGTACATAAATTACCTGCATACGAATTCTAAATCACAGGAAAAATAAAAATGCAAGAGCATAACACATAAAACACATATACACAGAGATTCCCCACTGGATCCCAAAACCGAGACTACCAGCTTGATTTTTCATTATGTTCCTTTCAATGTTACAATACATATTTATACATGCTGAAGCATCCAATACCATGGACCGAAAAACCATCGCGTCCAAAACCATGGACCGAAAATCATAGGTAGGTTCACCCAACCTAATATAGGGTCCAAAAAAAAATTTCCTGGGGCGTTGCCCCGAACCCCGTAGAGGGGGGCTACCCGCCCCCCTCTAACCCCCTGGTTCACTATGTAGGTTAGTCGTGGAAAGAATATAACACAACCCAACAGTTATGCTCTTAACCTGCAAGACGATACCAAAATACCGAATATGAGAAGAAATATACCCAAAACATAGAATAGTGAGAAACAACAACAAGTATTTTATTATTCAGAAAGCAATGTTCACTTGCCTCTTCAAGGGGGCAACCTCCAATAGAGCAGAGCTCGACGACAAAATAAGACACGATGCTCCTCGCAGGGAGTCTCTTTCCTTTAAATATGACTCATACATGCAATACCATGGATCAATACCATGGTTCTTATTAATACAATCTACTTAATACCATGGCTCATTTGCAACTAACTGTGGTCCCGTCATTAAATGCGAGTTAACCACTTACAATTATTTATATGGCCTTTATTGACTCTTTACTATGACTCGATCCTACTAAATAAATAAGGAGGTTAGGGTGGGACTCTAACATGCCCTCCCCCTTAAGAATAGCCTTGTCCTCAAGGCTAACACTGCGGAAACTGCTGAAGAATAGTGGCTGGTTCCCAGGTTGCATCTTCCGGAGAGGTGTCTTTCCACTTGACTAGGACTTCTCTGATTATGTGGCCACGCAGGTGTCGTTCTCGTGTGTCTAGGAACTGTTCAAGTTGGAGCCAGATTGACCCTTCTTTGTCCAATTCAGGTAGACTGGTTTGAATTCTGCAATTGTTCCCAATCACTTTCTTGAGGCATGAGACATGAAAAATTGGATGGATTTTTGCAGTGGGTGGCAAAGCTATCTTGTAGGCCACTTCTCCAATGCGCTAAAGTACCTGATATGGACCGTAGAATTTTGGAGATAGTTCCTGACAACCCTTGTCTTTAAGTGATGTTTGATTATATGGTTTTAGCCTCAAAAATACCTGATCCCCTTCTTGAAATTGGCGCTCTGAGCAATGTTGATCTACCTGTTGCTTCATGCGGTTTTGAGCTTGATGAAGATTCTCACTAAGATGGGCAAGCATGGTTGTGCGGTTCTGTAGTAGTTGATCCACTGCTTGTACCTTTGAGCACCCCTTGATATAAGAAGTAGGGGAAGGAGGGAGTTGACCATTAACTGCTTCATAGAGAGTCACTTTGGTGGTGGCATGATAGTTGGTGTTATACCACCATTTAGCTAGAGGTAACCACTGTACCCAGAGATGTTGCTTTTCTGAAGTGAAACACCTAAGGTAGGTTTCCAGACATTTGTTGACTTCTTCAGTTTGACCATCAGTTTGTATAGGAAGTACTGAGTTTTAGTTGGGTACCTTGTAGCCAGAAGAGTTCCTGCCAAAAATTACTGGTGAAGACCGAGTCATGATCAGACACATTGGAAGTGGGCATGCCATGCAATTTGAAGATCTGATCCATGAAAGATTGCGCGACCAAAGTTGGTGTAAAAGAGTGGGGTAGGGTGCAAAAATGAGCATACTTAGAAAGTCTGTCCACAACCACCATGATGACTAACTTGTTTCCTGACTTTGGAAGACCTGTAATGAAATCCATAGAAACCTCTGTCCATATTGATGCTGAAATGGGCAATGGTTTTAATGTGCCTGGTGCTTTGATTGTCTCTCCTTTGTTGCGTTGATAGACGTCGCGTCTAGCTACAAAAGTAAGAATGTCCTTTTTCATGCCTGTCCAAAAAAATGATCTGCGAGTGCGATCATATGTCTTCTAAAAGCCTGAATGTCCTACAGTGGGAGATGAGTGCAACTCCACCAAAATGCGGCTTTTGAGGGTGGATGTTGGTGATATTATGACTATGTCCTTGCAGCGAAGAATCTCATCCTGCCATGAGTAGCCCTCGGTGGAATTTGGATCCTCTTGCAATTGAGTAATGAGTTGGGAGAGCTCAGGATGTGAAAACCATTCCTTGTGAGCCTCTTCAATCCATTCTGGAATGGGAAGGGAAATTGCGAGCAGGGTACTTTCCTCCTCAAATTAGCGAGATAATGCATCTGCTATAGTATTTTCGTGCCCTTTCTTGTAAATCATCTCATAATCATATCCCATCATTTTGGCAAGCCATTTATTTTGTGTGGTGAGGATAAGCATTGATCCAAAAAATATTTAAGGCTTTGATGGTCTATGTGGATTTGGAAGCATCGCCCCAATAAGTAAGGTCGCTAGGTATCTACTGCATGTAAGATGGCCATCATTTCCTTCTCATAGGTAGATTGTCCCAGATTCTTTCCACTGAGTTGTTGGCTAGTGAAGGCCAAGGGTTGACCTTCCTACATTAAGACCACCCCAATACCTATACCCGAAGCATCACATTCAACGACAAAAGATTTGGTGAAGTTGGGTAGTGCTAAGACTGGAGTGGAACACATGGCATTTTTGGGAGCTGTAAAGGCCTGTTGTGCTTCATTATTCCAGAGGAATGAATTTTTCTTAAGGAGTTGAGTGAGGGGCCTTGCAATGCGATCATAATTATAGACAAATTTGCGATAGTAGCCCGTGAGACCCAAAAATCCTCTCAGGTTTTTTAAGGTCTTAGGTTGAGGCCAAGCCTGCATTGCCTGGATCTTTTTGGGGTCCACCCTAACACTGTCACGCCCCACAATGTGGCCCAAATACTCAACTTCTTCCATGCCAAAATAACACTTAGACAACTTAACAAACAACTTATGCTCGCGGAGTAGTTGCAAGAGTAGATCTACATGCTGAAGATGTGCGGTCCAAGTGCGACTGTAGATGAGGATGTCATCGAAGAAAACAAGGACAAATTTTCTGAGATATGGGGCATTAAAAAGACCAAATGGCATGACCAGGAACTCGTAATGGCCTTCATGAGTTCTGAAAGCAGTCTTTGGAATGTCGATTTCTTTCATGCAAATTTGGTGGTAGCCTGAGTGAAGATCAAGCTTAGTGAAGAATTGAGCCCCATTTAGTTCATTCAACAAATCATCAAAAACCGGGATGGGAAATTTAT
Source organism: Pinus taeda (assembly GCA_000404065.3). Taxonomy (NCBI): domain Eukaryota; kingdom Viridiplantae; phylum Streptophyta; class Pinopsida; order Pinales; family Pinaceae; genus Pinus; species Pinus taeda. The sequence continues at coordinate 6,879 of APFE030200450.1, read as the reverse complement.
CTTTGATTATCAAATTATTGAGGGCCCTGAATTCTGGACACATATGCTATTCCCCATCTTTCTTGAGAACCATGACCACCGGTGATGAAAAGGGACTAATGCTGGGACGAATGACGCCTGCTTCCAAAAGTTCCTTGATTATTTTTTCTATTTCATTCTTTTGGGCGAAAAGATATCTATATGGGCGCACATTTGGTGGTTGTTCCCTTGGGACCAAAGTGATGCTATGATCATGTTCCCCTCTCGAGGGTAGAAGTTCATGAGACTTGTTAAAGATTGGTTGATGACTATTTAAGATCTATTGCATCTCAGGATGAATCGAAAGAGAATTGGGTTCGAAGGCCTGGGTGGCATTATATTGAGCTATAACTCCAATGTTAGAGTCTACGAAATCATGGTTAACATTTCTTTTGTTCTCATCATGAGTTTCATCTAATATCTTTTTGCCATTAGGAAGCATTCCTTGCAACAACTTTTTCAAACCTTCCTACAAACCTTCCATGTTTGCTTTTAAACCATCCTTCATATCTTCCATGTCTACTTTTAATCCATCCTTCAAACCTTCCATTCCTGATTTTAAACCATTCTTCAAACCATCCATCTTAGATTCTATTTCATTTTTGGTTACTCTTTGCGAGAGAGAAATTTGTTGCAGTTGGTCTCATAATTTTGATATATAATGTTGCATTTCTTCCTCTTCTTCATGCATCACATTAGATCCTTCTGGTTTCTTAACAGGTGTTTCCATTTTCTTTCTTTAAGTAATTTTGGAATCAAACAATGATATTTATGCTTCACTATTCCCTTTGAATCACTTCAAACTAATTTTTCAAACAAAAGTTATGCAAAATTTTAAAAATACACACATTTTTCTTGCTTTTTAGGAGCTCGATATTGAAGTTGTTTTATCTTTGTAATTGTGAATCTCCAAGGTTTGAAATTCCATCCTGTAGTAGCCCTTCGAATTTTATTTCAACCCAATAAGTCATACCAATATTGGATTCTTCAAGAAAGAGTTATTCCCAATATCCCACGATCACCTTATTATAGACTAGTTCAGTAGAGAAAACTTGTACGGAGTGCCACGTGTCACTTTTTCTACCTTCGGCCCTAAAACTGATACCTAAAAAACTACAGTCCATCAATTTTTGGTCACATTTTACAAAATTGAAATCCGATTCTCAAAGAGAAAGTTATGACAATTTTCCCAAGGTTGCCTGATAGAGATGGAATTCTGGAGCCTTTGAAAACCCTAACTTCTACGGATCATATCTCTGAAAATATAGCGAGAAAATATCTGAAATTAAGACATGAGGTTCAACAAGATTTTAGATCCACATGGTTTCAACTTTAGCTTTTGAAGCTTCGTAGAATTGTTTTTATAGCGAAAAATGCCACAATGGCTTGTTTGAAGCAACAAAACCCTAGAATCCAAAGCTCTGATACCAAATGTTATGCAACCATCTCATAAATAGATAGATCAATGACTTAAAAATTATCCTCTTTGAGGGAGAAACCTCCTTTAAATTACATAAATGAGCAATCCTTGGATGATACAAATGAAAATAATTCTTTTCTATATATAGGAGTCTAAGGGGTCACAATATAATCATAGCCTACATAACAATAATAATGTAAGGGCACAAAATAAAAATAGTGGGCTTCTATGGGGCACAATAATAACAATATGGGGACTACATGGGCATAAAAATAATAATAAGGGGGATACACTAACAATAACAATAAGGGGCTACACTAGTAGTATAGGGACCTAACAACGAGAGTATGACTCATATTCACCCTTTAAATAATTATTTACACCATGCCTTTTCCACAAATTTATCTTTAAGAATATCAAGAAGGGTATGCATATCCAAAACATGGAAAATATCTAAAACTCATAAACTCACCTCCTCGAAAAGCTTTATTCTATCTTGCCCGAATTTCTCCTTTTCTTGGCCTCAGATAGCTACTACGAGATTAGAGATATTTTATTCCTCAAATTGTTGCATGAATTGTATATTTAGAGGCTCTTCAGTTGGGCTATATATAGGGTTGGAGGAGGGCCTATTTTTGGGCCAAAAAGACATAAAGAAATGAATATTTTCATTAAAATATAGTTCTTTTTACAAAAACATACTTGAACCAATCAAGGAAGATTTGGAGGAGGAAGCTTAGGCCACTCACTTCTTTTCTTTTTTATCTTTCATTCAACTACTTTCAAAATAGTCTTGGACACATGGACTTATGGAAATTTTAATTATAATTTTTTTAACCTCCTTCTAAGGAAGTAATGAAGTATTAATTCCATATCTTTGTGGGGAAAAAGTTTGTGCTACACGTATCCATTTTGGGCATCAAACTTTATACAAAAAATATATCTCCAACCAAGAGGACCCACAAGGTGTGCCACCTATCAAATGCAATGACCTGATGAGGGCTACCAACTAGAGGGTCCTTGCATCTAAATTCACTGAATTGTGCATGAAAATCCTCAAACCAATGTTGTTCCATTCACCCTTTGACATCAATGACAATTTTTCCAATAGTTATATGTCTTGTTGTAATTACCTTTTGTTGGTGGCAACCAAAATCCCTAATAAAACTTGACTCTCAATTTCCAATTACGAATATGACACAATTTATGTAAATTTCTTTTCTTACTTTCTCACTCATGTTTAGTTTTTGGCACTTTAATATTACTTGTATTACATTTTTCTTATCCTAACCATAAACAAAACCCCTGATATTGACACTTAAGATTCAACTCCCACTAGGTGACATGGATTATAGATGTGTATCATCCTAAGACTCTATGATTGAAAATTATGAATATCCATTTTGTTCAATATAGTGAGATAGTCATGCATAAGAACACACAATCATATGCCAATATATTAATCACATTCAAGCACTTCATGCACACATGGAGATACATGGATAATACATACATACATATGTGCACACACATAAAAATATATGTCTATTTACAAATCACATATATAATTTAGCATACAAGTGAAAATATACACTAAAATAGATAGTAAATACGAGGGTCAAAACCATGGTGGGTAGGGTTAATGAATTGAGGTTGATCAATGATGGGATGGTGGCATGCTCTCCTTGAATGACTAAATGAATTAATGATACATGCAAACTTTCTAAATTTAAGCATTGGTGGATTTGAAAATGCATTAGGAAATGATTTTTTATGAATGAATAATTATTGGTTGCATATAATAAGTTTCCAATACATTCCTTTCAATGAGGAGTAAGACAAAATAGTATGAATAACGGTGCTAACAACAATAAAATACAAAATTACATTGGTTAGTAGACTATTGTTGTGTTAATTGGTTAACATCATGTCAACAAGGAATGGAAGTGTCTTCAATGTCTAAAAGGATCTAGTTGAGTTGGGTTTGTACTATTATCCACCAAGTTTTTGGCCTAGGGGAGTGTGAGAGTGGCAAGACACACAAGGGGAGTACCCCCAAATTTTAGGAAAATTAAAGGGGATGGGGGATGTCAGGGTTCCTATCATAGAGGTAGTCATATTTAAAATTATATATAAAAAAATAATGATAAAATCCCAATAATAATAGTTCATCCGATGAAAATTCATCATTGTGCAATCAAGTGGAAATGTTATACCTACAAATATTGATATCCTGAAAACTGTTAATTCTATTGAATTCTAAATGGGATATGAAACGATAATTTATCTGTATAAAATTTGATGAGGTTGGAACCACTCAAGAATCCTAAAACAATTAATGTTAATGCAAAAATTTAAATAAAAGTGAAATTTTACTTTAAGAATTTAATATTACCATTAATTACCAAGATCATATTATCCTCATAGTTCTACTCCCTATATTTCCTCGACAAAAAATCAAGAGTGGGGTTGTGGATTGTGCTTAGGCAAAAAAAGAGGCATCCAAATGTTCACATTTTCGGGTAACACATATTCCAAACTAGGGAAACATTTCCCTATATATTTCCTTAGGTGTTCCCCTATCCTTGGAGCATGGGAAATGTGTGGGGAACACCTCCGACCTTGAGGGATTCATCCCTGTGGAACATTGAGTTTCTAAATCAATGTTATTTGTATAGTAGAATTCTTATCATAATCTATGTAGTAAGGATATAATGGTCCATCTACATGTGCTTTGTGCAAAGTAAGTGATAAATCACTTGAAGATTAATTTATTTTATCATCATGATATAAACATGTTTTAAAGTTATAATGGATCTTCAATTTTATTGTATAAATTTATTCTAAGGTACAATAGAGAGTGTTCAACTTTGTAATATGTAGTTTGTGTGTGTGCCTTTTTTCTTATAATAATAAACTAGAGATGTGACAATTATGAATTGTTAAATGGAATAAGGTATGTAACTCATAAAGATAGTGTTGAGTCATGCATGAGTATGTTAATGGTTTTTTTATTATTAAAAGTTCTAATTTTGTCCCACATGCTTGCACTATTTTGTTTTAGCTATCTTTCTTTGTGCATCTCTTTAATGTAGTTTATGTGTGTGCATGCACATGTTTTTTTTGTGCATCTCTTTAATGTAGTTTGTGTGTGTGCATGCACATGTTTTTGTTATTTATAATAATAAATTAGAGACATGGCATTATGAGGTGTTAAGTGGAATAAGATATGTTTCTTATAAATGTGGTATTAGTCATGCATGAATATCTTATTGGTTTTGTTATTTGCGAAAAATTGGATTTCATCCCAGATGTAGGCACTATTTTGTTTAGTTGCCATTATCTATCCATACACTTTAATGTTTTTTATTTGAAGTTTTAAATGGAATAAGATATTTAACTTATAAAGGTGGTCCTAAGTGGTGCATGAATATGTTATTGGATCCATCATTTTTTAAGGTCTAGATTTTATTCCACCTGCAAGCATTGTTTTGTTTTTATCATTCTCTATGCATGCATTTTAATGTTTGTTTGTTGATCATTACTAGAGTAGAGGGGCATATCCTTGAATGCTTTGGAGTGTTGGTTGCAAATGAATTTTAGGTAGAAATTTTGATAAAAGATTTTTATTTATTGGTCTCCAAGTTCAAGTTCTCATCTCAATCTATGCTTTGTTCTGCAAAATGCTAACAATTTTTTTTACTTTAAAGGCTATTGATATTGATGAAGACTTTTGTCATGCATTTCTATTTTGTGAAATATTGGAGTATTTTTTTAGTGTGTAGTGAAAAAAAAATTTCATGAAACCCTTTAATATGCTTTATGAGAAATGGTGGGATGAAGTAAAGAAAACCATATGGTGTGGTTATTGGAGAAGGCCTTAAATGAATATTATGAATGCTAATGCATCAACGTGAAATGTGTTCAACGAAAGCAACACCTTGCTTATAATTTGGGACAAATGTATTATGAACACCTAGATTAGGTATTGATTTAGAATGTAGGTGGATAACGTTAAACTATGGGAGGAAAACACCATTAGATGCCAATTATTAAAAAAATATTTAGTAGGAAAAGTGTAGAAACAAGTGGAAAGAAAACACATGTAACATGATTAAGAAACCTTGGGAAATAAAATACAAATTGGTGTCACACATTAGAGTTTTTACTTGATAATTGACAAAATACAATATCGTGAATTTCATTGGCATCTACGAATTGACAATTCGTAGACCATGTTTAAACAACATGGTTTGTTGTTTGTCTTTTGAGGGGTGCCACATTCTCAACATATTTTTGTTGAGAGTTACCAAGTTTAAAATATGCTTCCCATCAAATTTGATTTTTTATTGACATTTATCATGATGAATTGTTATTTTTAAAATTAGAAGAAGTGAGCGTTAGGGTGTTTTCCTAATCATTAGATGGATAAGTTAAGAGACATTCATATATGTATATGTATGTATGTATGGAGCAAGGTTAGAGGAGAGGTTTCTCATACTATGCTGCTATATCATGTTAAGAAGAACCATAAGATGCCTACAGTAATTTGTTGTGACAAGATAATTACTGTGTAATTTATATAAATATTTCACTTTTCATAATGTTGTTCTCATTCACATGTTTTCCCAATATAAATTATGTCTTTCTTTTAATCGGACATTCTAATTTGCGATTATCATTAATAAAATCAAACCTAACTATTCATAATGTGATGTTTATTTTTCATTCATGAATTCTATTTATTTATGTATTAAGTTTTGAATGAACAACATTAAGTTCTGTTATATTCGATAATGCTTGTGATGTTCAGTGATCATAAATCTCTTTTGATAATGTTAGAATGAACCTCTTATTTTAAGGGTACTGCGTGATCTAATATATGCTAGTATGGATCTTATTTGGTATTGAAAGGTTAACCCATTATGGTCTTGATTAACCCTTTGAACTCATGGTTAACTAGATTTGGTTTGACCAAGACTTTATTGGCGAGGTTCATTGGTGCAGTTAATATCTTACCTTCCTAAGCTCTAGTATTTTCACTTGTAAAAAAGGGCAAGATGTTACTCCTTGAAAGGACTCTTGGTTATGCTAAAATAAGGTATAACCAACCCTTTTGAATTTGAACATAAAGTTGTCATTATCGCTATTATAATGTGTATGATGCCTTCTAGAATCAGAGCGAATTTAAGGCTAAAATGAGCCTTATAAGAAAAATTGTGTTCGGTTTGGAAATTCAATAACCAATATAATTTCAAGGAATTGAGTCAATGATAATCGTTAAGTTAGACATATAAAAGTCAATAATGATTATGTATCATGAATACTTAACAATATTTAATCATATACACTTTGACTTAGTCAAAATATTAATAGGATCATCTTGAGATATGTTGAATATATTTGAAATAGTCAATATGAAATATTTTATTATTATTGGT